>CM020503.1:26427759-26710259 GCA_009823395.1 Thamnaconus septentrionalis
GGCTACGGGCTGACAGCGCAGACAGCCAGACAACAAGCAAGGAGGGGAGGAGGAGAGAGAGAGAGAGAGAGAAAGGAAAAAAGAAGCTCTGGGTAAGGGGTGTAACGTGACGAGAGGAGGGACAAAGCAACTTTCTGTGTTTTGTCACATGAAACCTCCAAGGAATACATACATGACAGAAAGCGTAGACCCGGCCGCCATGGGGGTCTCCTCCTTTTTGTCGGAGACAGAATTTCACGGCAAACAGTTTGAGGGTTGACGCCGGCGCTCCATTTTCCTCCTCATTATTTCCACGTGTGAATTTGGAGGGGAAAAACAGAGAGAGAGAGAGAGAGAGAGAGAGAGAGAGAGAGACATAGTGACACAGTGAGACCCTGCTGGGGTGTCTCGCATCCAGGAAGGACACGCCAGGTTCAAGCGATGTGAAAGTGTTCACACTGCGAGAATCAGTCCTCACTTTGGGTTCTGTTCGTATTATTTTGTTTTTAACGCTGTTGTTTTCCCCAATGGGTGATGCAGTTGTGCACTGTGGCCTGAAGGTTGTGTGTTCGCTCCCGAGGTCTTTCAGGGTTCAAGGTTCAAGGTTCATTTTATTGTCAACTCTGTGTGTGTGTGTGTGTGTGTGTGTGTGGTTTTCAAAGGGAACAGGGCAAAAAACAACCATCAATGCTTCTTCCTGTTTGTCCATTCAGTCATTCTTGTTGACCCTGAAGTCGCGTTTGACCACGTGAGAGTTGGAACATTGAGCTTGAAGAAGCCGATACTCTGCTGAAGGACTGGTTAGTGTGCCGTGCACTCTGTGGCGCAATCTGAAGAGAGGGTTCTGGAGTGATCTGTCTTTTGTTATCATCAAGTGTGCAGATCTG
Organism: Thamnaconus septentrionalis; assembly: GCA_009823395.1. Classification (NCBI taxonomy): domain Eukaryota; kingdom Metazoa; phylum Chordata; class Actinopteri; order Tetraodontiformes; family Monacanthidae; genus Thamnaconus; species Thamnaconus septentrionalis. Next base: position 26,428,626 of record CM020503.1, read on the forward strand.
TTAGGGTTTGAAGACTTGTGTGTGAGGTGTGCCGGCCAGTCAGCTCCACTGAGAGTCTGAGCGCAGGATGGAAGCGGGGAAAGGAAAAGGGATGAAAGTGATGAATGAAGCAGGAGAAGACTGAAGAGGAGGTGATTGTGCAATATATTGAAATTGATGCTCCTTGAAGGCTCTGTACTGCAGCACTGTGTGAGTCAGAGGCAGGAGAGCTGGAATGGTGACTTGAACAGACTGAGTGAATTTGGTTTCAAGCTAAATTTCAAGATGTCCAGTCTAAATTTAACCATTGTGGGTTTTTTTCAATCAATCAATCAATCAATCAACAATCAATCAGTCAACTTCTTAATCGCACATCACATCTTCACAATTCCACAATCTAAAGGGAAAACCAATATTGTCGTCTGTTTGTTGTTTTGTATTTCCTGCCTGCCCACAATTATGACTATTATCAATCACAAAAAAATTGCTTTGAACCCCAACACAGTTGCATTGCTGTTCAGACTGAGGCTGCATTCAGCTAATCAGACCTATGTCTGATCAAGAACCATACATGATGTACAAGTGGCCCATATCTGATTGGAAAAGATCAGATTCCAGGTTTGCTGCCCTGCTAAGCACTAAGATCTGGATCACAAACTGGGGAGGGAATCAGATTTGACCCACCCGGGCCAATGTGTTTTTTTTTTCCCTGCGCAGCACTGAACCTGCATATCTGGCACAAAAAAACAACCTCTTGCCCCCATTTTCATTTCTTCTCCCTCACCTCCTCGCCCAGGCGGCTCCCAGCATCACGGACGGTCCGGCTCGTGCAGCCCGGGGAGACACTCAGCCTTTTTTATCACAATTTGCTGGCTAACCAGTTACAAATGTGGCATGTGATGACAATAATGAGGCTTGATGTCACTTAGCCTCGGCGCCGTGTGTGTGGAATAGCAAAGCAGGGTGTCAGGGCGGCCGCGGCGGCTCCCCCACTCCGCTGCCGAGAGGCCCCGCGCGCGCGGCGGTGACGGACACTTCGCTCGCCGAGAGAGCCGCCTTCCCCTAACAGCGTTATAAATTACTGTAGATCCTATTTGTGTCAGTGGAGGCAAGTGAGGGGAAAATTCAACATCAGCCTATTTATTCATTTACTCATTTCCCCGCGGCTGGCTGGGGCTCGCCACCGCCGCCACCGCCAGGGAAGAGAGGGGCTCGGTGTTTACAGGGACACATGGGCATTTAAATTTAGAGGAAGCATTGCAGCGCAGCGGATTTTTCCTCGCTTCCAAGGACAATCACAGGGCACAAGTACGAAGAATTCTGCACACCGTGAGGGAAAAAAACTCCCTTTGTTAGGTTCAGTGAAAAAAAAGTAGATATGCTTTGCTCCCTCTGCTTTTGAGCAACATCAATGATTTAAAAAGAATCATTATTTAAAAGTATTTTTCAAGGTTGTAGTTGAGTGAAAACCATCCACCCATGAAAATAAACACATCTGACCAAGAATAAAGAAAAGAATAAGAAATGATGGCAACCCTCCTTATTACGCAATCCTAAAAACAGTCTACTGACTGCAAAAGATACAAATGACAGCCAGGTTGAGAGGACGGTTTTACTGGGAGGGTGAAAAAACAACAAATCAGTCAGTGGTGTTTAAAGTGTCAGCGGCTCATCTGTTCACTGGCAAACACAGAGAAAGTGAAAGATAGATAGCGAGAGAAACTAATGCTGGGGAAAAAGAGAGATTTGGTTTAATTACCAAGGGACGACTCGGACTGTGCATCATCATTAGTTTGACTAAATAGCGCCGGTCAGTGACTCAAGTGGTGGTAAATGGCACAATTAGCAGGCTGAGCAGGGAGAGGTGCGTTCAATTTGAGAGCCTTCTCACTTAATCCATCTCCCGTGATCACAGGAAACGCTGAGCTACGCTCTTTTTACGCTCCTTGGCGTTAATCGGGTTAATTCCCGGCGAAATGTCAACGTTGTAATCAAGAAGTAGCGCGCCACAGCAAAAAAAAAAAAAAAACAACAAAACAAAACCAAAAAATCCAAACATCTCCAAACGTTTGATTTTAAAAGTCCAGGAGCTTGGAGATCCTCCGTTTGGGCGCCGTCGTCCTCGTCTGCACGCAGCAGGGAATCTGCTCTCTAGCAAGTTGGAGCAGAGTTTCTCTTCAGCTGCACATGTTTGATTAAGTACTGGGGGGGAGGCAGATTAGCTGGGAAGCCTCCACAGCAGCAGCAGCAGCAGCCGCACACAATGAATAGCTGGAGCCCGGACACCGGGGGAGGTGTTGACATGCTTCCTTAACATGAATCTGTTGTTCCTTTCTCCCCGGCGCTTAATCCCCCCCGTGCACTTGCTCCGTAACCCCAGCAGGTGCAGCGAGAATCTGTAAACACAGCTGGTGCGTCTCAGCGTCGGAGCGCTCACATCTAACCTCACCTCGCCGCTCCGGCTCCAGCCCCAGAATGCCGCGCATAACCCAGGATTCACGGGCCGGGCCGCGGACGAGGCACTTGCTCCTGGTGTCGACTAATTAGTGGCGCTCAGTGTTTCTGTCAGACTCTCTGTTGGAAAAGCTACGGGAACGAGGTTACACAGGGCGCCGGAAACCTTGGTCACTTCTTCAGGCCATGTGAGCCACGTAGCGTTTTCAGTCTTTCATGGTTTGCAGTTAGCAAGTGGATGTTTTTAACACAGCACAGGTCAGAGTTCATTCTGCAAACCTGTTTCCTGTTTGTTTTCAAAAAGGCATCAAAAGAAGAAAGAACAAAGGTTTTTTTTTCCTACCTGCAGGAGATTTTGTTTGTCGATGCAGTATTATTTAAATGTACATGTTTGCATGTCCACTGGCCTCACCAGCCTCTGTCTGTGCAGGCTGTGGCTGTGTCTCAATTCAGGGTCTGCACCCTTCGAAACGAGCGTCCTCCGTCTGAAGGAAGCGTCCTTCGAGGACCCGGCCTAGAAGGACGGACCAAACCCCGCCTCCCCGGTAACCACCCGGGACGGCCTAACCTTCGGCGTATTTCCTCGTTGCGTCACCGCCGTTCCCTCCTGCTGGCCAACCCCGGAAGTGACGTTTTTATAGCATCAAGCTAACCATTGGTTCGCCATCTAACGATGCCGTTCGATATTCAAATAAATAAAAACCCGATGTTGAAACTGCATATTTTATGTGAAATTTCAATACTTCAATTTATATGAAGTGTCTTTACCAGTACATGCCGCTAATTTCAGCTGACTTCCCAAGATCTCACGATGCTTTGCAACAGCATCATGGGATACATAAGTACGCAAAGGATAGTAGCGGTGCATCCTTGGAATCGGCTAAAACGAGGGCGCATTCCCAGTACGCATTCGGAGCGTCCTAAGCACCCTTGGGAATTGGGACGAGCCTTCGCGCAGTGCTATGACGCAACTTCCTTTTTTTCAAATGACCCTGAATGGAGACACAGCACATGTGTTTCTTCCAGTCACCCCTGAGTGCTGGGATCACTCGCACCTGGGTCCAATCACACACCTGAGAGACATCACCGTCATCAGTGGGCCTGCAAGTCATCACTCCAGACTGCGTTTGAGATTTGGCCGGTGAACCCTGAGCTGTGCTGCTGCTGTAATAATAATAATAATAATAATAATAATAATAATAATTAATAATTTTAAGTTTAGTTTTATATAAGTTTAAAAGTTTTCATCAATCAATCTATTTATTTATCATTAACACTTAGTTTGTGCTTGTGTGTGTGTGAAGCGCACTCATGACAGCAAGGCCCATTCTGATTCTCACAAAAATGGTGCTGGGCAGGCAACTGAACAGAAGACATGCAGTTCTATACCTGGCCAGCCAGGGGCGCTGTGTCCGTGGCTGGGCTGCCATTTCCAAGCCACTTTCGCAAGCCAAGTGAACATGAAGTTCATTTTGAAACTGTCAGTTAAAATTTGTTTCTTTTGTAATTAAACTAGTATGTTGCTTAAAATTGTGTATTTTGCGTTTGACAACTTGACAGAATTGTAAGAATGTCCCGTGTAATGTCAGCTACTAAATCTCAGTTGCAATGAGACATTTTTACAACCGCTGGAATTAAAACACATCAGCATCTGAGCAGAAGCCGTCGTCGCTGCCGCCACATTTCTCCATATGCAAATATATATATTGTTTTTCCCCCCACTGTTGTGGAACCGTGAATGTCTGTTCCGCTCTTTCAGATCGCGTGACACATATGCGCAAAAGTGAACATATGTACAAATTATGTGCAATACATGCACGCACGGTGCGAATTTATCTCATGTTTGCCGGAAATCCCCGGAGCCCCGAGCGTTCCTCTTCATTCCGACAAAACAAGACGGAACGACTGAGGGTTGAGGCAAAAAAAAAAAAAAAAAAACATAAATGTACCGAAAGTCCCTGTGAAGGAAGTAAAGCCGAGCTTTTATTTTCTCTCCCAGGAGAGATTTTTGTCAACATAATCACTTATTTTTCCTACACGAAACAATTAAAATGCTCCAACCGCAAGAGGCCATTTACAAGGAAAAGGTCAGCGAGAAACAGGAAGAGGAGAATAATATGCATTCTCTTTTTATTACACTGCTGCTTTCCTCTGCAGTGTTTGGAGCCTCCGCACCCTCCAACAGCCCCGCCGACTATTAGTTTTCTCATTCGCTGCGATTTAATGTTCTACTTGGCTTTGCATTTTCCCTCGTTAAGGTGTCGCAGTCCATACCTGCCCGGGAAGGTTAGCCCTGATTGCTGAGGAAATCCAGCCCCGCCTGCGGGTAATGAGAGTGGACAGGGGGTTAGAACAGCTCAATAGGAGAGATAACCAGTCTTTGATCCAAACAGCCATGCAGAACATGCAGGCCTGGGCGCCATCAGAAAATGTACTGTCAGGAATTTTGGATTTCAAATTACACCTGATTAACCTGCAGAGAGCCGAGGAGGAAGAGTTTGATGGAGCCGGACAGGCTGAAAGAGAAACATGTGGTCACCCGAAGCTGTCGGCTTTTTGCTGGAGAGAAACGGAGGCGGCAAAAAATAAATAAAATAAAAAACAAATACAGTCGGCGCATTCAGACAGGCAGGCGGAAGGAAGGGAGGAAGGGGGGGGGGGGGGCTCGTGTGATGGGGGATTTTTACTTGGTGCACCTGTCAGTCACTTCCATCTCGAGCGGCGCGGAAGTGCGAGAACAGCCCTCGCTGATCAAGATCAGTGAACAGTCTCATGCCTGCAGATGTCTGCCGTTGGGTTTGTTGTTTGTGTGTGTGTGTGTGTGTGTGTGTGTGTGTGTGTGTCAGAAAACATCAACCGCGTCAGATCGCTGCCTCGACGTCCTGCGCCGGTTTGATTCAGTCGCTGCCGTTTGAGTCGCCGTCGATTTGTGCGTGAGGGGAAACGACGGTAAAGTCACAACAAACGTTTCAGCACAGCTTCACTCAAAGAGGTCAACGCTTGTGCTTTTTGGTTTTGTTTTTGTATGCACATCATTTATTTCATCAACTTAAATCTGACAGTGATGAAAGCCACGTCACGCCCCCTTCAACGCTAGTTGGCGTTAATGTTTGATTTTTATGACTGATTCGCTCTCCAACCTGAACTCCCGCTGGAACCTGGACGGAAAGGAAGCCTTCAGCCCACACGAGCAATTGGCCTGATGGCCTCAGGGGCGGCCCTCAGCCAATCACCGGCCTCCACCCAGCCCTCTAATCCTCTCACGCCAACCAACCTCACGTCCTCCTCCACTACATCCATAAATCTCCTCCCTCCTCCAGCCAGCCTCCCTCCCCTCCTCTCACCCCTCACACTTGTTATCTGTGCAAGTGAATTCTCATGACTTGGATCTGTGAGTGCAAACGGGGCTGATAAGGCTAATAATTAGAGCGGGGGAGACGGGAGTCATTTTTCTCTGCTGTGAGGTAACGCTGCCCCTCGGGATCAGAGAGCCGCAGAACAACCGTTCTGTTGATGAGATGTGTCCTTACCTCCTGTGATTACCTTCAGTCGGCCTGTTTTGACTCCGACTCCTGACTCATCACCACCGATCACATTACGACGTCGCAACAGGAAACTCAATTAACACTGAACAGTCTCGCATTGCTCAGCTTTTTCAATAGGTCAGTGGAAAATTAAGAATCTCCACTCCGCGCGTTCCAAAACACCCGGAGGAGAAACATGAATTCCTCCGTCCATTTCTGCTAATCTCTGGCTTGTTTTCCCATTTTGGATTCCTCCACTGCGCGATGCCCCCCAGGGCTGGAGAGGATCCCCCCGCCCCACAGACACACACACACACACACACACATCTTTGTGACACTTGAATCGGGGCTACTTGATCTGTGCGAGAAGCACCGAGCTAAGTGATAACACAATTAAGACGCTCCCGATTCTTTTGCCAAAGCGTCAGGCAGCTACAGCTGCAGGAGAGGATTAATTTGTATATAATGACATCCTCCTCCAGTCTTCCCCTTCACATTTTTTCCCCTCTCTCTCTCTCTCTCTCGCGGCTCCTTCCAGGCCCTTTGCGAGAGGAGAGAGGGCTCTTCTCTGTCGGCTTGTCGGGAAGATGAAAACAAATCTGTGGTTAATAGGTCCTGTGTAGACAGAAGGGCTCTATTAAAGAGCTGTTTGAGGAGCGGCTGAAGAGAGCAGAACACAAAGGATGGAGTCACTGACAAACAGGTTGATTCAGCCTCGGTTTGATTCCAATTGGCACCATATGCTGCCTGCGTTGGCTTCTCCTTAAAGGGACAGTTCTTTCCGGTAAGGAAATTTTATCGTCTCTTGTACAAATAGCCGACAGTTTGTTTGTTTTATCAATGAAAATGGGATTTCTTCTTCCTTCCCACAACTATAAAACTGAATGGAATTCTGGTTTGGAAAAGCTGGCAACAAATCGCAGCAAATTGCTAGCTACTTCTAGCCTGCAAATCCGTTTGCAAATATGTGCAAAATGTGTTCAGAAAGCATGTGAAAATACATAATAAAGTCCATGACATATGAGTGCTTTTTTTTTTTTACATGTGATCACTTCGAACCATTTTTATTTTCTTTCGAATTGCGTTTTATTCAGTTAACGCTTAAACACTCAGCACAAATTTTTTTTCCGGAAGGTGGAACGAAACTCGGCAAACAGCATTAAAGTAACACAACTGCCGTTGCTTACATGTCTAACGTTAGCATCCGCTTGCTAGCTCAGGTAAATGTCGATATTTTGTATCACTGCATTCTAACGTTGTGGTGTTCGGTTGGTCTGTGTGGGTGACAAAGTTTTGTCAGCATTGTCGTGACTATCTGTGAAAGAAGCAGTGGAGAAAGAATTAAAAATGGCGGCACCCTGGAAGTATGCTAATGGACGTGCGCAGCAGCTGTTAGCGACGGCAAGTCTGACACCTTCCTGTGAGTTTGGTTAAACAAGAGGATTAGGAACTTACATCATGTGACAATAACTAAAAAGAAAAAAAACACCCATTTACTCAAGCCCTGAAAAAACAATGTCTCTAATAATTGCATTTAAATACCCTTATAATTTATTCAGCGATAACCAGCCCGCTCTGCCAAAGGATCCAGCGACGTTTGTTCCATTAAGGAGGCGACATAAAGGACTTCGGAGTGCGATAATCACCTTCCAGCCACCAGTGCGGCGCCATATAGACAGTGCATGTTTTAGAGCAAACAATTTTCTCTCCAGCTGCTCTCTTTATAGATCATGAACGTATACCACTTAAATCAACGGGAGACTTCCCACACACAAAGGCGGTCCTGCTGTTCAATGATGGCTCTGTATTGGGGGATAATTTGCTCGGGCCATAAATCATGTCACACATCCTCGCCGTGAAAAAAAAAAGAAAAAAGAAACAGTCACATGAGCAAAGCATCTAAATGGAAAAAAAAAAAAAAACATGTTTCTGTCATTCACACAGAAAAGAACGAGGGTGTACGTGGAGTGAAATACACACGTTTGGCGGCGTGCCGAGCCGATACTTTACACTTATCACCGAGGGAGTCAATAAGGAAAATTGTTGCAAATACGCTGTCACGCACGTGGCGAGACAGGCGTTTTTTGGGTTTTTTCCTCGGCTAAAAGACTCCCTGGCTGAGTTGGAAATGTACAATTGACCCTGTCTGCCTCTTCAGAGCGGCGCAGCATCATCACCTGGGGGAATGTGTTGTCATCCAAATGAGATAAGTTTATTTTCTGCGGCAGCAGCTTTCGTTCCATCAGGCAGGGAGGCCATAAAGCTCTGCGGATCAGCGGGGAGTCCAGCTCGGCACAACACATGTGGCAGGAACGAGGAGCTAAAAAAGAAAAAAAAAAACGGGGTTTGGCCGCCGCCCAAATCTCTGCCTCCGCCGTCTGTGGCGGTCGCAGCCTCGGCGAGCAGCGGGACGCGTCGCCGTGGAGCAAATCTCCTCTAATCTGAGCGCGCTGGTCCAGGGGCTCCGGGTGGAAGGCTGCTCTCCTGTGCCCCCCCCCCCCCCTCGAACCTCCACCACCACCACCACCTCCTCCTGCCTGTCCCCGCCTTGAGGCCTCAATGCCAGCAAGACACACGGGCGGAGGCGGCTGGAGCTGTCGGAAGGTGTGTGCCGCTCAGCAGGCCGCCGCTCTGCCCCGGAGAAAGAGCCTGAATGGAGAAGAGCTGGCACGGGACTGGCCAGCTCCCCCCGGTGTGTCTTCTCAGTCAGTAAGTCGACATGTCATTCTTGCCAAAAACAAAAAAAACAAGAAAAAACTCTGAAACAATGCAACGTATGTTCACAAACTGTTAACTTGTTTGAAGGTCACCGACATGTTGGTTTGGTGAAATGAGTTTCGGGAGACTTTCTTAACGTCGATCCCTAGATTTTATTTTTTAAAGCAGTGTTTCTCAGTCAAACTGCCATGTTTGCTGCAAGTCTTCAGGCTCACGCAACAGTACGACACTCACGAGGATTCAACGGGAAGCGATCATAAAGACGGGTTTCTCTGAAAATGGTAATATTATTTGGTCACTTTGGCCTTGCCTTTACATGAAGTCTGCGTTTTGGGTGAAACACACAGACTGAGGTCCTGTCCACACGGGAAGGTTTTTTGGTGGAAACGGTAAAGTATTTGACCGTAACGGCGTTTTGGGTCCCTCGAAACGCTATTTTTTGAAAACGGGTCCCAGAGTGGGAAAATCTCACAACGCCGTTTCGCCGTCGTCACGTCGTTGCCGCCTGGACAGTGAAAACGGCTTTTTCCTTGTAAAACGATGACGTCATCGCACCGTCACTGTCATGTGACCGGAAAAAACAAAACAAGGCATGCAGCGGCACGAACAACAACGATGGCGGCCAGCGGAGTTGTCTTTGTATCGCAGGCGCTTCAAGATCTGTTGGCAATATTACTACAAAACCTCACAAAACCTCAGACTCACTTTTTTTTTCCGCTACTCGCCATTTTTGTTTTCTGTGTGTTTAGTGTGTAGCGGAAACTCCCTCTTTCTGAATCGTGGGTCCGGTGGCTGTGTCAGCGTCTGTTAACAGCGCCACGTTTGGTGTGGCATACGCATTACATCGTTTTCACCCACCGTTCCGCTTCCATCTGTCGGCGTGTGGACGCGACTTTTTTCGACCCCGGGAAAGAAAAAAAACGCCAGCGTTCCCGTGTGGACAGGGCCTCAAACAGCCTTTTGGAGATTGCTCTCCAGGGTGGGAAAGTTTGAAAACGCTGCTCCGTGTTCTTCGTGACATCTACTTGTAAATGGAGCCCAAGCTAGCAAGAACAAACACAAACGGTGTCTTGGAGAGGAAACACTTGGACCTCCTGGACGGTGGAATGGAACTAAAACACCAGAGCAGAATCTTTTATTTGGCGAGCTAGATCATGGTTCCTGCAAGGTTGTGAGCAATATTGGTGATTTCTGCAAGATTCACTGCGAAATCTCGGATGTGACCGTTTCTCAGAAATCAGTTCAAAGCTTTATCAGAGTCCTGTAGCGGATGACTGGATTACAGGAAGCGACTCTTGCATAAATAAATCTGTTGCTTTTCGTACGGTGGGGTACGCCGGGGATCGTATCTGTTAGCAGCAGCAGAGCGAGGTTCTCGGCTCCTCGGCGCAGGATTGATTGAGGCAGGAAGGGAGTGGGAGTGACGAAATGCACGGCGTGGAATTATTTACGATGTCACTCCTGCGGCTGCGGTGGCACAAACGTTGTTTACGGAGGGTTTTTGAAACCGGAAATATGCCGCCGCTGCGAGGGGAATCCCTGCAAATGCTTCGACGAGATTTGCATTTGATTTCTACTTCTCGATACAGAAAGAAAATAAAATGTCGTAAACTCAGAGGAATTCGTATGTAATCTTCTTGGTAGGTTCTGAGCAGAAATACGAGTGGCGTGACTTCAATCACAGGATGGAGGTCCATCGTGCGCTATTGTGTCCATGTTCACAAAACACTGACAAAACAAGCCGAGAAGGTGAAATGCAAAGAATGACGGCTTTTTTTTTTCTTTTTTTTTCTGTTAGAAAAGAAACATCGACGCGCGGCTCCTCCACCTCCATCGCGAGGCCAGCGTAGGTGCATGAATGATCTCACTGAATCCCTTTTAGCGACGTCTTCAAGATTTTAAAGACGAGGGAGAAGACTGACGACTCCTCACAGCTCACACGGAGCCCATTCCGGGAAATCTTTCCAGCTGCAAAGCCGAGCTGAGCGCCGTTAAGCACCCGAGTGCACCCCGAGCCATTTTCCATCTGCAGTAAACCCCCGTTTGAAACGGGCCAGAACAACAACAAAGATAGAAGAAAAAAAGAGAGAGAGAGAGAGAGAGAAAAGTTGACTTGTTAACACTGTGAGGAGGTGGAGGAGGAGGCGAAGGAGGAGGCGGAGGACTTGTATGGTCTCAAATGAGCAGTCCGGGGCATTTTCATGCACTCGAAGGGGGCGGACGAGAGGGTGGGAGAGAAGGGAGGGGGGGGGGTGTCTCCATGGCAACAGTCAAGTCCCCAGCTGTCATGTTTGGACTGAGATAGGTGCTGTGAGCATAGGGACCACTTAACCCCAGCCACACTTCAACTCAGGAAGTTAAGATGCTGCTGAGTGTCTGCGCCGAGCCTCACTTAAAATGCAAACTCTGAACCCGTGGGGAGGAGAGAGAATGCCTCTGAATTAACCCGGGGGGACACGGCAGCGATGCCCAGCCCCTCCCTTCAGAAAATAATTAACCATCAATGTGTTGGGCCTTTTTTTTTTTTTTTTTGGAGGGAGTCGGGGGTGTCACTGAATGAAAAAAAAAAGAAAAAAAGGACAGAGCGTGAAGGAGCCGAGAGAATACGTTCCCCGCCGTCGCCTCACACGTGTTTGCAGGTACAGAGGCGGTGACCGGACGACACCTGAAGATCTTCATGAAGCTGTGCCTTTTATTAAAGTTGCCATAATAAGTTCCACTCTCTGCTTGAATAAGCTGGGATGGATTGTTGTCGTGTCTGAAGCGAGCGGCTGAAGGCTCAGGAAGAGGACGAGAGGAGAAAATGAATGTCGAAGCATCAACAAACTTTTTTTTTATACACACATGTGATTGAATCTTATTATCTACATGCTTAAAGGTCCAGTGTGTCAAATCTACACGGATCCATACTGGCACTGAATAAAACAGAACTCACACACACACACACACACACACACGCACAAAAATGTTTTATTGTTTGTGAGCAGGAATGTAGTTTAAAACAGCGACAACGGACAATCATGAAACAACAAGCGAAGGAGCCGCAGAGTCTCGTTTTTGAGACTCAGCTGCATTTTAACAGGTAACATGACTTTAGCTATTATATGTCAAATACAACACACCATCATCCACTCATTCACTTAATGAACAAAGAATTAGAAATGCATTTGTTTGTCGTAAGCTTCTGAGAGCACGACTGCTTTTGTCCACCAGGAGTGCCGGAATCAACGAAAACAAAATAAAAGTCTTCACAGTGATGTTTGCAACACGTTTTCCTACCATTGAACGCTACCTACTAGATCCTACAATGACAGCATAATGCAAAAAACTGACCTCTTGTCTTGCCGTTTCACCATTTGATAATAATTTGATCTGTCAATCCAGTTCATTTATCAATGGAACACTTCACAACCAGCTAGTCGTTTGTTTTGTGGCGTCCAAATGCTAAACTGCCCTCACCAAGAGTGTTCTGCTGGATGTGAACCTTATTTCTCCAGATCATTTCTCTCTCTTACATACCTAAAATCAGAATTTACCCTATTAAACAAATACTTTCAGAGACGCCCAGATTTTCCAAGCAAGTTAAATTCTATCATACCCGGCTCCTCAGAAGAAGACACAAATGGCAGCGTGATTTTTTATTTTATTTTTTTTGGAAGCGAGGCCGCGTCATATCCCCATTGTTCCGAGCGCTGCCCGTCAGCTCCCCGGCCCTTTTCTCAACATAACAGATATTGCCCGGCGACAGGCCAGACAAAGTGTCCCTGTTGTTTTGCAAGTGAAAAAAAAAAAAAAAAACGTGGCATTGTCCCCGCACAGTGGTCCCCTTCTGGGTGTAAATGGCCATCTAATCAAGCTCTGCCTTTCACTGCAGCTGGTTTACAGCGAGCAGCGGGCCTGACCTCTGAGGGACCCGCCTCCCCCTCCCTGTCCTCGGGGACCCTTCAACAAGCTTTAGAGGCCAAATGAGGTGTAAGTCTATTAAAAGGGAGTTTGTGTGTAGATCACAGTCCCTCTGGGGGTGGGAGCCTTTGCCTTGTCATTCAGGTGCGGCTAATTTCCTTTTGCTCGGCGCTGCGCAGACACCAGAGCCGGCCCACGCCGGCCACGGCGGCGGGCCGCGGCTCAGAGGAGACCCGCCGCTAGAATTTCAAACGGGCGGGAGGCCTGCGGAGGCAGCGGGTGATTGATTAAAGCCGAGCGGCGGACAGAGTCGTCGCCTTCTTGCGCTGTGGATTTTGTTCGGATGAGCAATGCCCACAAAGCATGGACCTGTTTCGTTCATGAGGTTTGTTATCACAGCGGTGGTGGGAAAAACAAACTCATTTAAAGGGATCTTTATTCAGAGGACTGTAGTCACAGTTGTGCCGATGAATAATTAGTCCAATTACTTGCATGAACTGATCTGGAAATGAAAAAAAAAAGAAAGACAATGTGGCAAACAGGAAAGAAGATTTATGTTTATTAAAGCGTGCAGTGAGCGAGCAGCTAATCAGAGCCTTCAGGTGTCAGTGATGGAACACAACAGTGGGAAAGTCCACAAATACAGTTTAAAGGTGCCATATGATGACAAATGTTCCAAATTCCAAAACAACAACAATAATCACTTTTATTCCTGCCAATCACTTAGAGAAGACGCTCACTTCTGGAAATCAGCTCTTTGTGATGTCACAGGGGGGCACTGACTCTGCATTGACTCCTCTACCAGGTCAGTGACATTAACCCCGGCCAGCTGTTGGCTCCGCCTCCCTGAGGCCGCCCTGTTTCTGTCCGCTTCCAAACATGGAAGAGGTTCAAACAAAGCGAGAAGCTAAAGCCCCACAGTTTTGGCAGGAGGCTGTAAACAGATGGCTAAATGAGCTGCATCCCGGAAGCCTGCAGTTTTTATGAGAAATAATTGTCACGTTCCACTGGAGTCTAATTTTTTTAAAATGAAGGTGGTTTTGATATAGTTGTATTACAGCCGTATAAAAGGAGCAATCCCGAAGCAGGTTTTAGGTTGTTTGTTTGTTTGACGAATAGTTTTTCTGTTGTGCAAAGCAGATTTTTTTTTTTTCCCTCAAAGCTCTCTGGTGCCTGTCTGAGAAAGACCAGTTCCCAAAATCTGACCGACCACAAGGTTTTTTTTCCAAATCAGGCAGTGACGGTGCTCGTCAGGGGAGGGATGATCCGGGGTCAGCAGAGCTGCATTAACCTCGGGGACGCCATCTCTCTGGATCTCCGGATCTCTGGGCAGTGCATTAGTCACACAGCGGAGGAGGAGGAGGAGGGAGGAGGAGGAGGAGGAGTAGGAGAGGAGGGGGAGAGGAGGGGGATGTCCTGTAATAGATTATTGACCAGGGGGCAGCGGCCTGCACCGCACCATGTGGTCCTAGCCTGCTACTGACCTCTTCATCACAGATGGAGGCGCCCACCTGCAGTCCAGAGCAAAGCCAGAGGACACACACACACACGCATGCACACATGCACGAGAACAGAACAACAACGTACCACCAGAGACTAATGAGAAACACACACACGCACACACGAGTGATATTCCCTGGTTGCGAGACAGTTAGCGGCCACAAAAGAACCTGAGGGGTATGAAACCATATTCATTGGCGGCTGTAAAACAGGAGTCCTTGGCTCATCAAATTGAAAGTGCCGGGGAAACAACAATTGCTTCCGTGAACTTAGACTACCTAATTAAAGGCAGGCAATTTCTCTCCGAGAGTCACACTCAGGATCTTTAATTGAAATCAAAATGAAAATCGCTGGGACCCACACAAAGCCGCGTGGAGGAGTGGGAGAGGGAGAGTGAGAGAGAGAGAGAGAGAGAGAGAGAGAGAGAGAGAGAGAGAGAGTTGGTAGAGGGGGGGGGCTTGTCTGTGGGTGGAGGAGTGGAGGAGTGGAAAAATATCCACCACCGTTCAGCTTGTGCGCCTCCACGTTTGATTTGTTCCGACGCTGACGAGCGTTTAAAAATAGAGCCGTTGTTTTTCTCCTCATTCTGTCACACAGCAAACAAAAAAAACACACAGCCGACAATTTTTAACAGCCCAGAGAAACAAGAGCATCTCTGGAACCTGAGCCAAAATCATCTGTGCTCTGTTTCCCTTTGGCGCAACCTCTTTCCACTCTTTCTCTTCTTCTTCTGTGGCCTCTCTCTCTCTCTCTCTCTCTCTCTCTCTCTCTCTCTCTCTCTCTCTCTCTCTCTCTCTCTCTCTCTCTCTCTCTCTCTCTCTCTCTCCCTCTCCCTCTCCCTCCCCCTCTCTCTCTCTCCCTCCCTCTCTTCTCTCCCCCATTCTTTAATTGTCGGATAATTCATCTCCGAGCTCTAATTTACCCCCCGCCGTCAGCCCTGTATGTTCAGCCGTCGTGTGAAGGCATTCGGCTGCATGCGAAATGAGGATGCCAGCGTATAAAGTCTCTCTTCCAGGGAGAAAGCACCTATTTATGGACCCGTTTGTTGGTTTTCCCATCAACATTAACCCTTTGGGCGAGAGCGTCCGTATGCCATCTTTTCCACAGCGGTCCCGGGAACGTCCTTGAGCGCGAAGTCCCACTGTTTCCGTTAGTCTGGTGCCTCCGCCGCAGCTCCTGCGGTGATAACGCAAGATAATTAACTTTGCTCTCAACATCGAAAAAGGAGCGAGAGACGGTTCCCGGTGAGTGACGAGTTGCTTGACAAGCTGCCGCAGCGCAAGGCGCAAGTGGTAAATGGGTTTGCAGTATGTCGAGATGGTGCAGAACAACAACTGGTTATTTAGACACAGTTGCATCGAGAATGACTTCCACTACAGTTGTACAAAGCATTTGAGGAGCTGAATTTGAATTTGTTTTCGGTCAAATCTGTAATTTGCAGGTTCCAGTCCGGGCTACAATTGTACATTGTATCTTTAAAAGTCCCATATTGAGCAAAATCCTCCAACTGAAACAACAGGAAGTCCCTCAGTCCTGTCAGGGAACTGTTCGGAGAAGAGAACAGTCCATCTTTGAATCAATAAAGCCGAAAAAAACTGAATTTTCACTAAATGCACAGTTGAGGTGTTTTTGGACAACAATTCACACGAGGTGAAGTCCAGGATGATCTAAGAACGTGCGCGATAGGGCTTCTGTATGTTTGAACCTCTTTGCCACAAACAGAGGGCTAAATGCACAGCTTTTTGCAGCTCTACAGGGCTTTCAAACAATTAATCATGCGAGGCCGCTCCTACGAAGCCGAGGATGAAAGATAAGGATGTGAAAATCGGTTATAATGACGGGCCCGTGAGGATAATAAAAAGATTTTGGGCTGAAATATGCCAGAATACACTTCACTAAGATTACGTGTGTCAAATCCACTCAGTCAACACGAGGCATTAACAGCTGATCCGCCTCCGTCCAACAGAAACAGGCTTCCTACCAAGCACCTTTAAATCTCGCTTATTACCACTTTTATCTTCTGGCTAAATTTGGACGGAGCCGAGCCGGTCGACTTCCTGTGCCGAGGCTCCCGCTAAGCCGACCACCTGTGCCTCAGTGTTTGATGGACAGCTATGAGAGTGGTATTGATCTTCTTCTTTAACTTGTGGCAAGAATTGAGCGTACAGTCTCTGCGGCTGGGCTGTTCCTTTGGGGAGTGGGGGGGGGACAGGAACAGGGTTTGTTGATGTTGTTGTTGTTGTTGTTGTTGTTGTTGTTGTTGTTGTTGTTGGTCGAACTTGCAGCTGCATTGTTTTGCATGTTTAACAATGACTTTCCACGTTCATTCTTTAAAACAAAGACCTAAATGTACTTTTTTTTGCCAACTCAACAAGTCGTCGCTTCAGTTTGTGGTTTGCAGTTTTGCAAAAAGCGCATACACACACACACACACACACACACATGCACACACACACATGCACACACACATGCACACACACACAAAACCTTTTCAAAATATCCCCCAAAAAAATATGTTCCATAGCACCTCTCTGCAGACTCGCATACAAACATCAAACAGTCCCGGGAATATGAGGCTATCAGCGGCGCCCCTGCACATTAGGGTGACTGGTGGAGGTCTTCACTGCTTAAGTGGAGCTGCCTGCAGAGGTTTTTCCCCGGCTGCTGGCGGGCCTATAAGAGTGGTAAGTGGCGGTGATGAGACACTGTCCCCTGTGCCTCCTTCGCCTGCCATTCTCTTCAAATTGAAAAAGAGTCCCGCGAATAAATGCCACATTCCGAGCGGCAAGAACGGCCCCAAAGTTGAATTTCGCGAAAGCACCCGTTGGGGAATTGGCCCCCGGCGCCGTCTGTTTTATTCACTCCTGCTCTTTGTTATTTATATGATGGAGGGACCGGGGCTACGTCAGGGTCATTTAGCGTTCGTTTGTCTTTTTATGTCGCGCCGCGCAAACCAGCGCAGACGTCGCTGCCTGGTCGCAGGACCAGGACTCCTGCAGGCCGCCCACGGCTCCCAATGTTAGCCGGCGCTTTTATTCCGATGCTTTCGTTCTCCCCTTTGTATCAATATGCATTAGTTTTAGCCCCTTCATTAGCTTTAAATGGTATCTCTCTTTAAGACTAATTGAACCTGAGTTAAAGGAAGATGGCTCCCAAGAGCGGCCCCGCTGTTTGTTATTCACGTTGGCCCCGAAAACGGCAACAGTAAATCCTCCAAGTTGTTGTTAAGCGGCCGGCATTACCATACGTGTGCCATTTCCATGGAGTGGCAGACCCTCCGCCGACACCCCCGCACCCACACACACACACACCCCGCTTGGATCAAATGGGGACTATTGATCCTGCAGCACTCCATTTCAAGTTAATTGTGCTTGAAATGAGGTGCACACGCTCAAGCATACCTGCATTGGGAAGGCTTTATTTATTTATATTTGTCAGGGAACCCGTGTCAGATAAAGAGAAAATATTCAATTCACGTCTCATTCAATTTTGCTCAAAAAAAGAGAGGGGGAAAAAAAATAGGCAGTTGTGTTGAAGTGCGCTCTGAAAAAAGCCGATTGAATCGGATCAAATCGGACAGCAGCAGCAGCGGTGGCAGCAGCAGCAGCAGCAGTCTGAGATAAGACTACAGGCTACACCTTTCAATGATAAAACGCATGTGATGATGCCTAAAATGACATTTGTAGAGCTGTAACGTTAAGCTGATCTTGTTATGATCCTCGTGCGGCCCTCTAGATGTCAGTGAAGCCGGCGGGCCTGTGAGGGTGGTGGCGGGGGGGGGGGGGGTTCAGGTGAAATCCGGCCTCTCGCTGACCCCTGTTCCCTCTGACGCTAACAAAGTGGGTTCTAAGGTAACCAGGCATGAAGAGCCTGGCAGGGCAGGAGAGGCTGCGAGCGCTGGAGTACCTCAGCAGACCTTGTGCTCAGCCTTCAGTGCAATCACGTGCCAGATTATGACTTTGAATACACACCTCGGCCCACAAATCGTGCGACTCCCAGCAGCAGCAGCAGCAGCAGCAGCAGCAGCAGCAGTGGCGGCAGAGGGAGATTTAAAATCTAATGAGAAAATATCTCCCCTTAACCACTTTTGATACATGTAAACATACAAAAGCATCAAATTATTTAGTGGAGTTTTTTTTTAGGGGCAGTGGGTTTTCTTTTTTTAAGTGATGATTAAATGTGGAGCGGACAGAAAGTTGCCCTGTGAGTGTTTTCTTTGTGTGTTCTGCCAGCACAAGACGGAGAATCACTGCTCCCTCCGCTGGCCTCAGGGCCATTGTGCAGCAGGAAACCAGGCCAGCGCGCCGCCATTTATAGGACAAATCCCCTCCCTCTGTTTGTTTATAAGCCCGTCCTTTTATAATAGTATATATAAATAAGTGAAACGCTGTAATGGATCGCATTAAACGGGCAGGCATATTGCGGCGGGATTTAATTTGCATGCCAGATTAGGTCGCCACCGGCAGGGGCACTGCCGTAGGGCGGCCGATTCATTAATAGGATCCAGTCTCTTCAAATCCATTAAGTCAATTGAACCCATACATAATCTGATTTCAGAGGCGCTGTGTACTGTATATGTTGTAGGAGGTGGGGAGGTGGGTGCAGGACTCCTGCGCTCCCTGAAGAGGGAGTTGCTTGAAATTCTGCAAGGGGGATCCAGGGCACACATAAGAAAGTGTGATTAGATAGATGGATAGATAGATAGATAGATAGATAGATAGATAGATAGATAGATAGATAGATAGATAGATAGATAGATAGATAGATAGATAGATAGATAGATAGATAGATAGATAGATAGATAGATAGATAGATAGATAGATAGATAGATAGATAGATAGATAGATAGATAGATAGATAGAATAAGGTGTTTAATGAGTGGCTGATTTAATCTATTCAAACCACACTTTCTCATTGAGGGGTTCCAGATTTTCTTTTTCTTTTTTCTTTATTTTGTTATTCTTTTTCTGATTGATCCCTAAAAGTTTTTTTTGGTTTTTGTTTTGTTTTTTTTTGGCTTAAGCACTGAATGACTGTCTGCAGCTCCTGGTTCAGTCGGAACCTCAGTCATACTGAAGCTGAATGTATGGTTCTCGTCTAATTTAAAAGACACGGTTTGGGACAGAAACACAAAGTCAAGTTACACTTGCACAGCAAAACTGGTTGACTAATAGTGATGTGAAGTAAATCCTGGAGCGATGATCCTGGTGATGATTCTTAAAGTAGCTCATCCTGATCGTCTTCTACCGTCACTTCTCTCACACCTGCGTTCCTCAAGCTACAGAATGATGTTCTGCAGGCATTTATTTTTACAATCTACAAGCCACTGATGGCGTCACTCATAAATATCCAAATCTCAACATCCAGACATCAAAGTCGACCACTCAGAGCCGCTGCACAAACACACCGTTGATACAGTGTGTGGGGCCGGGGAGAGTAGTTGGAGGGTGAGGTGGGCGGGGGGTGGGGGGGGGCGTCAAAGTGACCTAAATCCTTGTTTGTGAGTCTGGCTGGTCGGAGCCGAGGAGGGGAACACTGCTGGAGGCGCTCCGAAAGACAAGACCCGACACAGTCCGGGTCATGGCTGAGCGACCCGGCTAGCCCCAGATTTACACATTGTACACAAGCAAGCATCTGGGCCAACAGGGAGCCACACACACACACACACAGGGACTCACCATGGGGAAATCTATACGCTTTATAATTGGGGGAAGACTACAGAAGGAGAGCGAGAACCATAGCAGCTCTACACAAGGGTGCACGAGGCTGAAAAAAAAAAATGGATTGATAGGAAACCAAGACATTCTTTTGACAATAAATTGAAATTATAAGCAGTGTTAGGGGGAATAGCGGTGATTAAGTATTAAATACTTAAGTCTATTACGCTATGTAGGTGAATGAAAAAAAACAAATTAAGAACTCAGGTGAAAGTGGAAGGCTTATAAATACCCCCAAAGTTGTTACCAGTAGTCAAAGTGTGCAGCAGTGATTTCCAGGTTGACAGTTTTTATCCTTCTCCAACCGAAATATTCTGCAAAACTGAAAAAAAAAAAAAAAAAAAAAAAAAAAAAATGAGAGTGAGCACAAAAACAAGTGTTTTTTGGTTGTTGTTTTTTTAACGCACATTATTCCAAGACACCCCTGTGCTTCTGTCCCGCCTGTTTATATGCCTCACAGATATCTCAGGCTGAGCTGTGTGTAGCGCCGCTGTGCTTGCCCACACGGCTGCAGAAGAGGCTCTTTCGCTTTCTGCCCGACTGAGTCACACATAATGGGAGGCTCGAAAAGCTGCGAGCTCTAACCGCCGCGCTCCCCAGCAAAGCCTTGGTGGCTTGCTGGGAAACATCCTGGAAAGTATATAAGCGTAGCCTCACTTCCTCAAAAAAAAAAAGCAAAGTTAAAAAAAAAAAAAAAAAAAAAACTAATTTTCAAGAGCAGTCAGCATGGTGTCGAAACCATCTCATGGAAGCTCACGCAGCCAGCCAGACTTGAACACTGCACCTGTTTGCACCGGCAATTTGTGAACGCTGATAAAAAAAAAAAATAATAAATTAAAATACATTTTTTTAAAAAAAACGTCTAACGCTATCATTTATAGAGGAAACGTCACGACTGAATGCAGCCGTCTGCAGTTGCTTTCCTAACGAGGGAGTCGGCGTGTTTATTGCAATCAGGCGACGCGTTCATCACGGCAAACATTGACGTTCAACAGATGATGGAGGCGTCGCTTAATAACAAAACCCCACCGTGCACGACCGCCAGTGCAGGCAGGTTCATCCCAGCAGCTTCTGCTTTTTAGCCAATCGCCTTCTTTTTTTTTGTATCTCCCGCATCACACCGCATGCTTCTTATACAGCCACGGCAGAAAGAAAAAAACGCCCAGAACTTTTTCAGAACATGATACTGATTGAGCTGCTCGGACGGAGGCCAGTACGAGCTGGCCTCAGAGAGCGTAGCAAACACTTCCACAGGCGATGCTTGCCCTCTGTGACATCACAAAGGGCCAATTTTATCAAACCGCCCTTTTTAACTCAGGCCCTGCCATGAAGAGGAGCACAATAGCAGAAGTAAACAGTGAACATTTCTCGCAATCGTTGATTGATCGTCTGCAGAGCCCCAAACTACTGTTAGAAAGCATTCATACAAATGCATTGAGCCACCGGTGGAGATGATCTTACTGACACGTGGTTCTGACTGTCCTGAGGCTTAATAATGTTCGGAAAAGCTGCTAAACAGAATTGAATGTCCAACTCAGGGACGGCAATCCCGTGCCTGAAGCGTGGCCGTCATCTCTGGATAAAACCTCTCCTGCAGCTACGACGGGAGCCACGCTGTGCTCCACCTACTCCTGCCAGCCTCGACCCCCAGACCTCCACCTAAGCCCACCCCGACCCGCCCCCTCCTCTCCGCCGCCTGTTGGATTTCAACCCACCTAGATGAACCTGTTCACTTGTCTGTGGGTGGTCCAGCCGGTGCTGCGGCAGCTCCCAGACCGAGCGACGCTGGCAGATCCATCCAGGCCAAACCTGTTTATAAATGAACCTGACCGATCAGGTAGTATTTTTTTTTTTTTCCTCTCTATTGTATTAAAAAGATGGGGGAGGGTTAAAGTTGGGCACACTGGAGGACCATTTGGCGCGCCACTCAGACCTCAGGACCACCTAACCTGTGGCTTCTGATCCTGACCCTTTAATGCGTGTGTGTGGGAGGGGTATATTAGCTCTTTGCCGACAGTGCTTCCCCATATTTCCCTGACCCCACCGAGACATTACAGTGGGCAAATATAAAGCAGGGTTTCATGAAGCCCGAGCTTATCTGGACTCGGAAAGTATGTGAGACATGCCTCGGAACAAAAGGCCGTCTCTCAGGCTGGGAGCGGGCCAAGGGGATCTCTTTCAGCAGCCACAGATTGCCCTGTGTTTTCTTAATTGACAGGCCCCGGCCACATTTGATGGAAATGACATGCAGCTGGCAGTGGGCCCTGGCCTTCCAGGTAGACCACCTTTCAGCGGGAAAATTGTCCTCACTCCAGTTCATAACCAGAAAAAGAGAGAGAGAAAAAAAAAAACATGCGGCAAACTTTGCTCTCGTTGGATTACACCTGCATGGTAAAGCTGTTTCATTCCAGGTCAGCTGGCCGACGCCCACAGCTGGTAAATAATGTATGCATGGACCTTTATTCTTCTACAAGATATGTGTTGTCAATACGCAATAAAAGCTGGAAGCTATCGGGCTTGTTCGATTTGTTTATTTCAGTGTTTTGTCACTTTTACTCTTTACACAACAAAATTTGCTGTTAAAGAGACACGTCTCCTCCACCTTGGTATGTTGACGCCGTGCACGTTCATATAAAATACACTTCACTTGTTCATTTTAACACCAACTCTTCCTACAAAAAAATGTCCAAACTCTTAAATGTTCTTTTAATCGGAGGGAAACACCTGCATGTTTCTCTCTACACATTCTGTTTGTATTTGAACCAACTGTGGGTATAAAAGTGCATTTTCTGCTTCCACTGGCGTTAACTGCTTGCGGTAACAGTGAAGTTAAGCCTTATCTCACTGGATGGCAGGATGGAGGCCAGGCCTATAAATAACACAGCCCCTTATTTCCCAGTCTAAGGAAAGCATGTCCTCAGCTGGACAGATACAGTACTGCACCCTTTTTTTTAAAAAACATCCCATTAATCCTCATAAACAGAAACTCACTTTTTAAAGAGCAAAATTCAGAATCCATTAGAATTGAATATTTAACCTTTACATATTGAGGATCAGAAATTACTGTTGGCATGCTTATTTGTGTATTATCATAATACTTTATACAGGCAATATGCTTATGTTGCAATAATAGTCAGGCGTCAAAGCTTATTCTTTAAATATTTTTTATGTTTACAGTGGATTTGCACACCTCTTGTTGTAATTTATATTGTTAAATTCACAGATTTCCAAAGACACTACACAATCAAAGAGATGTGTACCCGCAAGAGCTCTAATCTTCCCACGCAGCCTCTTTCAGGTTCAGATAAGTGTCACTTGTGTCACATTGTGCATTGACAAACAGTGGCGTTCACTGTCGTCGTCGAGAGCGCATTGATCAAATCACCCCAGTCGTCCCAGAGGTGACGGAGAACTCCATGGAGAATTCAAAAGGAAAGAGGCAGGCAGATGGCATCAACATCCTGGAACCGCTGTGATCCACCCAGGCTGAGTCCAAATCCCCTGGTCTTGAAGAGAAGGATGTGAGGGCTCCAAACAGCGCTGGTCCCCAGTGGATTCCAGCAGGGAAGTAAGAAAGCAGGTGCTCATCCTCGCAAAATGCTTCCATCTCTGGACCAGAGCTGAAAATAAAAAAAACCTCCTCCGCTGCACCTGAAACTCCTCAAATCCATTTCAGGGCTGATATGATCAGCTTTCAGATCATATTTTATTCACATATTCATCCTTTTGGGTCCAGTCAAAGTTTCCCCACCTCCTTTAGACCCCTTTTAAGGACCACTTTTGGTTCTTAAAAAGGGCCTCATGCTGCTCAATCTTACACACTGCTGTGTATTGGCTGAATGACACCTGCCTCTACCTCTCTTCAGCTCCTCTACCTCGAAATCCCAGATTTTCTCCAGGAAGAGATGGTCACGATTTCCCTCCCTGACTCCACAGATGCTGGTTAGCTAATGAAGTAACAACAAATTGGGCCGCCGGCTAATTTGGAATGGCGTTTCCTGGCCCCTCTTGGCCCACCGAGATGTGTTTCATTTTCTCTTATCAGCGATTCAGTCATGTGGA
Organism: Thamnaconus septentrionalis; assembly: GCA_009823395.1. Taxonomy (NCBI): domain Eukaryota; kingdom Metazoa; phylum Chordata; class Actinopteri; order Tetraodontiformes; family Monacanthidae; genus Thamnaconus; species Thamnaconus septentrionalis. Next base: position 26,452,483 of record CM020503.1, read on the forward strand.
TTTACGCATGGACGCCTCTGTCTCCGCCAATTGCTGCGCTAATGGAAACTTCGTTAATGTCATTAATCTGCGGCGCAGACATGTACTAAAGACATATTTTGCTGTTTGTTCTGTTTGTCGGCGAATAATCAGGTCCTCTTTAAATTTTTTGGCAGGGGGGGGGGGGTTTCTGGATGGGGAAACGACATGAGAATCAACGCGAAAGCAGCCACAGTGTCAAGAACTTCGTGATATGTTGGTTTTTGATGCAAAATGTGAAGTATACACACTACACACCGAGGCAACTTCCTGCTATTCTACCTGTTGTCTGTCTTTTAAATTGTGCTAAGGAGTAACGTGCAGGCTTTAGGCTGCACTGCAGTGACTTACCCACCTTTTGTCCGGCATCAGGACTTAATCTCCTGGCTGGGTAAATGGCGAGGAAGCCCCCAGCATCTCTCACCAGCCGTAACACAATGTGACCGGTGATTACGGGCAGAACGCTGAACTATGATCTCCGCCGGCTGGAGGACGCAGAGTTCACGGCGCAGCTTCTCTCAATTTAGCCGGCCAGATTAGTTGGAGGGCCAAGCATTCCTGCCAGGACGGATCCCCGTCATGTTTGTTGCATACGCACTCCCCAACGAGGTAAACGGCTGTGTTTGCACGGCGGGGAAATCGATCATATAGCTTCAGGTATTCCTGGCCTCAGTTCAGACGCCTGGCCGCTCACTTAACAGTTAACTTAACTCACTTAACTTGACACTTAACAGTGTCGGGCACCCATCAATACACTCTACGGCAAGGACTTGGATTCATTCTACACTCTGGCTGTAACGCAGTGGAGCTTTATGAACAGAAAGGCAACCCTCAAGAACCTGACTCTAGAGGCCCAGCGTGTGAGATTTAGCAGCTTCTAGTGGTCAGAAAACACATTGCAAACAATGTTAGCGTTGATCCTCGCTCACTGATACTTGATCTCACGTGTTTCTTGCACCAACCGCTGAAGATTTTTTTTTTCTGCATCCTCGTTCCTGCTATAGAAACACATCAGTCTTCCTTGTCAAAGTCTCACATCAAACACGTTCATCTTCATCTCCCACAAGTTCACCAACAACCTCAAAATCTCACTAAATGTGGGCCCGTTTGGGCAGTTCACTACAGTCCCACTCACTTTCTTTTCTTTTTTTTTGTCAAATATGCATGTTTATTCATGCTGATTTTAGACGCCGACATTATTACTTGCTTGGCCGATCGACATTTTGATGGCCGCGCTCACAAAGCTACTTTAATGTCGTCATTAGTTCTGCTTCTCTGGGGGCCAAAAGATGGATCCCTAAGTCTCGGGGTCCACTGAGGTTGTGTGTGTGTGTTTGGGGGAGATAAACTACATCAAATAAATGAGGGAAAGACTCATTCACTGATGGAAGACGGGAAAAGAAAGTCCCTTAATTAAAAATATGAAAATGAACAAAATCTCTGGCAGTTCTGGGTCCATCTGAACAGCCACGTTAATTCTCTCTGATCTTCATTTAATTAAGAAGGGATCTGAAAGTGTCCTGCATCACTTTCTTTGTGTTTTATGAGGCACAATGATTTTTATTTTATTTTTCACAGATGCCAACAACGAAAATAAGGTGCTGCATTCAGACGAATAATTAAAAATTAAGTTTAAAAGATGTTATTGTTCATTCAGTTGGACATGAGTTGATTAAATGTCTCTTCTGTCTGATGTTGCGCACTTTGTTTTTCCAAATTGTTTTTCACTTTTGGTCATGTGTTGCTGAAACTGAAGGGAACTTTAAAGTTTCTTGTGTCTGCAGAGCTGAAAGGAGTAAGCGATTAATTGACTTGAATAGATTGGAAAATGATTTGATTGCAATCTTCCTGAACTTGAGCGTTGTTTTTTTTATTTTTTTTATTTGACTCCTGCTCAAAATTGGTTCCACTGTTGTGTTTCACACTGTTCATTCTGATGCATAAATCCTTTTATACATTTATACTTTCTGTGGTTGTAGTCTTAACTGGTTCTGAAATAAAGGAACTGTTGTTTGGCATTTTCATACTTGGCTTTTTTCAAATTTGTACTTTTTTTCACCTATTCAAACAGATTCATGAAATCAAACCGCCACAAAAATTCTCTTGTATTATCTGATTTTTTTCTCAATGAAAACATTCTTAGAGATTGTGATACCCTTGGTCATAATAATATTATTGTAATTAAAGAAGCAAAATAGTAGTAATAATAATAAAAGAAACAGGAAAACCTGTTTGAGACGGTGAGATAAGCCAAAAGGAGAGACGCATGGGTTCTTAAATCAACACACCTGCTTCAGCTGGGAAGACGTCACTGTCCACCCTGACAGCGATGACAGGAGTTTTATCACAAAGGACATTTTGACACATCACGGCTCTTGTTAGGTGAGGTGTAAATAGTAAAATTAATGACGGCTGAATACCATTTGGCTGCTCCACACTCACAGTGCTGACATTGTTCATGCTTCTTTTTTTAACAGCCTGTGTAATTGTCTTGTTCTGGACAGGCAGTCGGACACATCTGATGTTCCTATTCATACCAAGGATTTCACAAGTTGCTCTCACCTGGTTTACCTGCTCTGGGCCGAAACAGGAGACGGCTGTGAGAAAATACAGGTCTTTCTAGTTTTGGCAAAAAAAAAGCCTGCTTAATAGTGAAGGTTCTGTAGAAAAAAATGATGATTTGTGGGGAGGGATTCGCTTTTTGTTTTGTTTTTTTTACCTAGAAAGTGTGATTTTGCCAGTGCAAAAACTTCTTGGGGCACAAAAGGAGAAACTAAGCCTTTATTTATCTTCTATCATGAGACAAAAAATGTATGCATGGAGGGGAAAAAATAAAAATCAAGGCTGCTTTAAGACGGAAAGCAGAATTCACGTGAGCCAGCTGAAACAACAGGAGCCTGCGAGCAGCAAAAAATTAGCCTGTCAAAGAGGACTTTAGAAGCAGCCAGAGATTAAACTTCAGATTTATTCTCTGTTTTGACAGGCCCAGCATGTTGCGTGCGCTGCCAGGCTAAAGCTGGGTACTAAATAAAGTGGAGCGCCTGAACTGGTACGGCCTCGGTATAAAATGATCAGCCGCCATTGATCAATAATTTAGACAAGTGCTAGATTATTGACAGGAAGACAAAATATGCAAGCTGGGTTGTGTTTGAGAAATCTCCCACAAGTGCTCAATCACTGGAGGAGAAAGTGCTCCGTGGTACACGGTGCTGCTCACGATGTTTCTCTACCCTCCCTTGGAGATCAATGCTAATTGAGGCGCTGCAAGATGAATGTAGCCTGAAAGATTTTTAACCCACTGACTGCCGGGCCGCCACAGTCACAGGGCGACTGAACATGGAGGAGTTGTAATGCAAAATAAATGGCGGAAAAGTCTTGTCTCCTATTGTCTGACCTCTGACCTCTTCAACCATCCTTGAATAGCTGGGCTTCAGTCATGTGATTTTGATGATGCGCGAAGGTGGGCGTAAATTCAGATGGAGGGCAAGAAATAGAAATAGACTTAAATCAGTTTGAGCAATTGCAACAAATGTAAATTACGCAAAACATCTGCATTTTTTTCAACAGGACAGATCCTCAACAATCAGCAACTAACTTCTCACTTCCTGCCCTCCTTCCTCAGCCGTGTGACATCACATTAAAACAACCTATTCTTCTGCTTGTTCACTTTACTTTTATCAGAGAGTGTGTGCCGGAAAGGAGCCCTTTATGATGTCATAGAGTGCACTGATAACTTCCCTTGGTGAGCGGCATCTCCCCAGCCACGACTTGGCGCTGCCCCTGTGATACAGATATGTCTTGTATTTCCCCTTCTGTGAGTGGAGGCTGTAAACACAGGGCTAATAATATTGTTGTTTTTAAGTTCGTATTAGTGGGATGATTTATCATGCACGGCTTCTTGAGTCCAAATCCAAAACAGTAAAAATAATTATTATTATTATTATTATTATTATAAATTACGGGTTATTTTGCTTGAAATCTAGCTAAACTCGGGGAAGAACTTCACCTGCTTCACTTGCTTTACAAATGGAAAATGTCTGGCTAATGGCACTGTGGCCCAGCAGTACGACAGCATGATCAGCGCAGCACTCAGGAAAAGAAGGGCTGGCTGATCCCAGAAGCCCTGCACACAGGAACACAGAACCCTGCGCTGGTGCTGCAGTCCGCCTGTGGACGGCGCACAGCAGATGGAGTGAAGCGCGCCGCTGTGCTGTCACGGGGACTGTGGACTCTGCCAGTCTGACCGCCAGAGGAAACATTGAGGAGGGAAATTAACGTGCGCCAGTGCTGCTGCTGCTGCTGCAGCACTCTGATTGGGAGAGATAAATAGCCCGACTCAATGCTGCCATCTTGTGTCAGGTTAAGTTACTTAACAGCAGTGAGCAGCTGAAGTGATTTTTATATTAAACACAGGTGGATATACTGAGCAAAATAGTAGACGTGGCTGTTATATATCTAAATTCTATACTCACTCGTTTGTACAATGCTTGCTTTATAATGTATTTTCTCATTATGGGTTATGACATTGCAACATAACGCACATTTTAACGCAATGTGACAAGAGCGTCAACAGCCTCTTTAATGTCTGGTATTTTACCATTTATTCACATATCCCATGTCAGGATAATCCTATGACAAAATAAAATACATTAAATCATTGCACACAAGTGCAATGGTTTAATGGGAAACAACATAAAAAACAGGAAAACACGGAAGGCATCAGTCAGGATTAAAGGGCCGTTTATGCACATCTCAAATACAGAATTTGTGCGGCAGGTCATGCACTTGGTTTTTTGCCAAACAACTCCTGTAGGCTTGTGGCTCCTGAGGAGATCGGTACCACAAAGAAAGATGCAGCGGCTCTTATTCCAGAAATACTGAGCAAAAGTCTCAGAGGATGACAGAATATAAACCCTAACTAAAATCAGTCAGTGAGTCAACAGAACAATTTTTGGTGATATTTGCATATTGACACATACATGCAGATTTAAAATGATTAGTCAAACATTTTATTAAAATGTTTCTTACATATTAAGAAAAAAAAATCTAAACAGTTCATTAAAACATTCATGTTTAAAAAGTTAAACTCATATTTTTTTTTTTTTTTGAAATGTATTTTATTTTGGTTAGAAAAAGCGCCTTTTCACAGCCACAAGACTGAATGGTTACAAAGAAAAAGTGCAGCAACGTCTTTTCAGTGCAAGGCAGCCGTTTCTAAAACCACACGGCCTTCTTTGACTGTGACGTCGTTTACAGATTCATTCCTCGCTTTACATTGTCCACATTCCAGCTGTTTTTTGTGTGCATGTTTTTCTGCAAAAAAAAACAACCAAAAAAAAAAAAAAACCTGGATTGTCTTGACTTTACAAGCCGTGTTCTTGTGCAAAGTGAAGACACTGAAACAGGCAACCGTAACAAACATTGCTGACAAACAAAAGACGACAACCACCACCACCATAGTCTCCTGTGAGTGCCGTCATAAAAACCAGGCTGCGGCCACGTTCTCACCCTGTTTGGATACTTGACAGTTTTTGAATGTAAACACGTCGGACGCTCGTAAAGTTGATATACTGCTCGCATTACCCACCTGTGTGGGCAGATGGATGGTCCTTTGGCTAGATCTGAAGATTAATAAAAGGTGCAAACCCCAGCACATCCTGAAGAACTAGAGCCCTCTGTAGGGGCAGCGCCACGTCGATGGTGACGTTGCGCCTCCGCAGAGGCTCCAGACTGGACTCAGTCACATTGTGACAGTGATTCACCCTCAGGGACTGCAGCTTTGGACAGTACTCTGCAAGTGTCCTGCGGGCACAGCACGCACATTATGGTATTATGGCTGGGTGCACAGCTGAGACGTGGAAGTAGTAAGTTAAGGGGGGGGGGGATAAAAAGTTAGGGTGACTCACCTGATGGACGGATTCCTGACCCGCAGGCAACCCGTCAGGTCGAGCTCCTCCAGGCCCCTGCAGTTCTTGGCCACCTCCTCCACAGACTCGTCCGTGATGTTGGCGTTGACTGCCAGCGACAGAGACTTCAACTTGACACACTTCCTCGCCAGGTAGCAGATGGCGTCATCCTTGAGCTGGCGGCAGGCGGTGAGTTCGACCGACTGCAGCGCTCCGCAGTGGTCGGCCAGGCTGCGCAGGGACAGGTGGTCCACCCACTCGCAGTGCGCCAGGCCGAGGTGCCGGAGGTGCGGGCAGCTCAAGGACACGGCCACCAGGGAGTGGCGGGTGAGGCAGACGCAGCCCCTCATGTCCACTCGCTGCAAGTGCTGGTTCTGACCGATGACTGGCAGCAGCTCCGTGTCCGTCACCCAGTCTGAGCACTTCTGGAGGGAAAGGCTGTGGAGGACTTTGTTGGCCTGCAGCATGGAGCAAAACGCCTCTTTGGTGACCACTGGCCCGGTCTGCGAATGTGAAAACAGAGCAGATAGTAAACTTCACCTCCAAGTTTTGCGGCATTATGAGAAAAGTACCATATTATAGCATTTCCCTTGTGTTCCCTTGTGTTTTATCTGCGGACAAAAGCGCAGCAGCCTCACAGTTAGCAACCAGAAAACAATGAAAAAAAAGTCCTCGGTTAGCCTTCTAATAAAACTGCCACTTCAACAGCCAGTCCTGCTGAACCTTCCACGTTTGTAAAGGGGGTATCAAAGGAAGGACTTTGGCTCTGGGTGTATTCTGGGAGAAGTATCACTTCCTCGTTGTCCCTTGTTTGTAGAGTTGTGTTTAGAAAGCACTTTATAGAAATAGTGGTATTGTCAGGAAGCATTGCTGACATTAGTTTTACACATTCTGACACTTTAAAATGCTATACTTCATAGCATAGGGTGGAGGTGGTTGTGGTGGTGTATGTGTGTGTTGTGTGTACACAAGGCGGTTGCACAGAGTAGAGCTGGCAAACGCCTGGCGAGGGGTGAGGTCACTAATCTGGAAGGCGTATATTAGTGCTTTCTGTGACACTGAATTGCTAATTTTCAAAACTATAAGTTGAACACATCCTGTCTGGGGGGAAAAGTGTAGCAGTCAGAAGACGAGTAGCGTGGACTCTTCCAATGTTCTGCCCACTGTTCACTAACAGGCAAAGGACCACGTTCATTGTTGAGAGGGGGTTGCTGAGGGTGGTCAGCTCAATTTGTGCACAATTGCAATAATATTGCATAATTGCATCATATATCGCTGACTTACCGACGATGGATCAAAAGCCCTGCAGTTTGCGAGGTACACCTGGATGAGGCTGTGGAACTGCTTGCTGACGCGCTGCAACCTGACGAGGTGCTGCAGCGGCAAGTAGCACAAGACGTGTGGCACGAGCACATCTTCCCAGGGCAGGTCCAAGAGTTGACACCTGACGGACGACACAACAACCAAAAACCGCGCACTTCACGGATGAACTTTGAGTCCGCGTGCGGTGGCTGAGGGGGTAAACCAAACAATTTGCACGATATTTCTAGAGACTTAAAAAGTCTGGATGGCGACAGGAGTCACAAACCGGGGAAAAACCACTTGGTCAACCGCCCTCCGGAATCATTTCAAATCAACTGACATGGATAACTGACAGGGCCAACAAAGAACTGACACCCCTCTCACCGCACCACAGGCTTTAGTTGTAAAATGATCCAACTGTCAATATAATGCGACTATCTTGTTTGCTGCTTCTTAAATATTTCATTTTATTTCTTTATCATTATTATTATTTATTCAGTATAATCTCCATTCTTTCCTACTATAATGTTGCTGTAGTACGCACATTTCCCCAATGTGGGATTAATAAAGACTTCTTCTTTTTCTAGTTGGCTGTACACGCAAGCTAACGCTGCTAGCCGACAAGCTAAGCATTCAGCCAGCCGGCGGAGGCAAAGATCTGTCCGGGGTGGGGGGGCTGCTCTATAAATACAAAAACTCTCCAAGGTGCTCACGTTTCCATCTCATCCTCCTCATCCATTCCGGCTGGAGTGGCGACGGTGGGAGCCTTTAAAGAACGCGTTGTTCCCCACGGACGACCCGCACACGACGACTTTTCCATTAAGCCATTTTTCTGCAAACGTGAAGGGTGTTTACATTCAGACAGCGGGCTCAACCCTAACCGGACGCCGCCTTCAGGCACCGTGGGAAGTTGTCAATTGAGCAACAGCGAGATAAAAGGCTAAATTCTTCTAGAAAAAGGCGCACCGCACTATCAAAGCATTATTATCTTTCAATAATGTTTTTTTTTCCCACTCTGTGTAAGCGTCTGGATAAAAGGGTCCGCAAGCCGTGCAGCGTCAAAAGTTTCAGTAGTATTGTTATTTCTTAAAAACTTAATTACTTTTTATTTTTTTCACTTGGATGCGTCCAACCCTTTCGACTGCTATGTACCAAATAAATCATAACAAACCGTTGTCTAACTGTAGTTTGAGCTGTGTCTTGACTCACTCATCGGTTGGCGCGTTTACAAAGTGCAACTGAACGTCTCACTGGTAATATCCCCGGTTCCATTAAAACTTGAAACCAACGTTGTTTTCCACGTGTGTAAAACCACCATTTAAACGTTGTATGCTAAAGCAACATGCTGGAAATCTGTCCCTTGTGATGTCACAAAGGGCACCGTTCAATCAGGTTAGTAACTTACAACAGCTGCAGCCAGGTGTTGGTTCCATCCAATTTTGTTTTACGTCTCCATCCAAATGTCTGGAATGACCAATAAAGCAGTCGAAATTTGTTGTTTTCTGGGGATTTGTTATATATATATATATATATATATATATATATATATATATATATATATATATATATATATATATATATATATATATAGAGAGAGAGAGAGAGAGAGAGAGAGAGTTAATAAGAAGGCTGCACATCTGGAATCTGAATCTGGGATGGAAAAAATAAAGATATGAAAACGTATATAACATAAGACTACTATTATTTTGGTAAAATATTTTTTAAATGTTCCAGAATAGAGAAACCCCGTGTTTAAAAGTCCAACAAGGTTGTGTTTTATTAAAAAAAATAATAATAAATAAATAAAAAAAAACCAGTGGCAATAATTGGTTGATTTCAAAAAAACTGTCTCGGATTTATTGAATGCTTCCCCTTTGCATAGCGTTACGTCAGTTACCGAACAAAAAGTCACGTGCTGCCTCTTTTGTTTTGACTGTTGGATTTTAAAAGCCAGTTAGACTGGATGTCAACAACAATTCCCCAGAGGACGTGTCCAACAACTGACCATCCTGGCAGCTCACCTCTGCCCGGGCGAAACAATGAGCTCAGTCATGCCGAACAATTGCTGACCCATGAGCTATGTTTCAGTGAATGAGATGGGCCGGCAAGACAGCCGGGTGAACGCTCACTCTTGGCTGACCACAATCTCATATACACGCTAAAGTACAAGCATGGCAAATAAATCAATTTATGATTTCTCTGCTGAGACCCTGGATGGACAACTGGTCCCACTCTGTGGCTACAGGGGCAAGGTGCTCCTTGTCATCAATGTTGCCACCTTCTGAGGGTCAACAATAGAGGAGGTAAATATTCTGCTAACACCGATCCATTACAACCAGATTGCATCATCCAATCACGTGTTAATAATGTGCAGTGGTTTGTTTTTGTTTTGGTTTTTTTAATCTGAGGAATTTGATTTTGTGTCTTCTCTCAGTACCATCGCCTGAATGCACTGATGGAAATGTTTGGTGACCTTAATTTCACCGTTTTAGCATTCCCCTGCAATCAATTTGGCCTTCAGTCACCTGGTTGGTATTTTTCTATGTAAAATGTTACAGATTATTAATGATGTTTTTAACCACTAAGAGACAATGATTATTGATACTTGACATCTGTGCTTCATGTTGAGTTTTAAATGTATTTTGACGTACATATACTTGTGTTCATTTCATTTTTTTTCTTGTTTCACTGCAGTTCATTTTAGAAAGACATATTTTACCATAACTGCATTAAAGATATAATTTATTGTGTTTTTATTGTCTCATTTTAGCTTTTGGTTGTATATTAATTCATCTGTAATTTTTCAGAGGTGAATCACGAAACCCTTCACATTCTAAAGTATGTGAGACCTGGTGGGGGATTTGTGCCAAAGTTTCCAGTCTTTGGCAAGGTTGAGGTGAACGGGTTGAATGAAGAGTCTCTTTTCACTTATCTAAAGGTAATCAAAGGCACATTATTCCAAAGAAATGTCAATATCAGTTAGCTTTTTTTTTTCTCACTGCTACTACTTTTGCCTGGACTGGAAGAAAACATATGTTTCCTATTTCATTTTGTGCGACAGGAATCATTACCATTTGTGAACCCTGTTATTGGCGATATAAAGAAATTTTACTGGTCCCCAATCAAAGTAAATGACATCCGCTGGAATTTTGAAAAGTTCCTAATCACTGCAGATGGTGTACCATTCAGAAGGTAAAGACCATAAACTTTAAGACAAAAAAAAAAATCATTATTCAACGAACAATTAGTGGCACTAATGTTTTCTGTGTGTTGCAGGTATGAACTTCATTGCCCAATTGAGAAAGTAGAGAAGGATATAGCAGAACTCCTTTGATGGATTTTCTTTTGTCACTGTTGGCACTGTGACGATGCCTTGGTAAATGCATTTGTTGCAGCTGAGCTGGATCTGATGGAAGAGGAAATGGCCTCAGGCTTTAGTGCATTTGCTTTGAGAACATCTTCTCTTCAGCCACTGACTTGAGTAACTGTCACACTTCTCTGATTGGATTTAAAGAATAAATAATATATACAAAAATGTCAACATTGTGTCGTTTTGGTTTCCTCTTTTTTTCTTTTTAAGTATTGACTAAGTCACTATAGCAGGACTATATCCTTCGCGTTTAAAAAAAAAAAGTCTACGAGGTGATTTCGATTGATCCTTTTGACGATCCATACTTTTTAACTTCACGCATGCGCACTTTTTAGTCTGTCGGCCGTCAGCAGCCAGTAAACATGGCTGGCGTTGGCTTCCGAAGATTGGCCCAGGCCCTGTCACGGGGGAAAACTTCTAGCTTTTCAGCACTTGTGTCTGGATCTAGAGCAGGTCGGTGCCTTATTAGCTTGTGAATATAGTGTTGGGCTTAAATACGCAGAGATATATATCCGCACATATACCTAAAAGCTTCAATTCTTCGTAACCTTGAAGTGCTAATGCTAATTTTGCTAGCCACCGCTATTTTGGAACAAATGACTGCGGGCTCCCTGAAAAACAATTTCCCTTGATAGTTATCGACTTCATAGTCGCGATTGCCAGTGTTCTAAAATGTAACTGCTGCTGTTTCAGCCTCTGGTTCCTCAAAGGACACTCAACTTGGTCCATGTCCGAAGACCCCTGAGGAGATTGCTGCTGCAGCGAAAAAATACAACTTGACGGTTGCAGATTATCAAGTGCACCCTGACAAGGGCGAAGGGTGAGGAAGAAAGCAAAATATGGCATTAATACAAAACCCTGCATGTGAATGTAGTCAGTTAATGAACTCATATGTGCCGTTGTTTTGTAGCTACGGGGACTACCCGAAGCTCCCAGATAGGTCTCAGCATGAGAGAGACCCCTGGTACGAGTGGGACCACACTGACCTGAGGAGGAACTGGGGGGAGCCGGTAAGATACATATTGTCAATTTGACTACAGTTGTTGAGGCATTCTTGTGGTTTTATGTTTGACGTAAACATATATTTGTGAGACTGACGTCATCACACATTAAAAGGCAAGTCCTGCAAATGTCAAACATTTCGGCGACTTATTATGAACACTTATTTCCTCAATAAGTATAAGTATTAAATCTGTGTTGTTGCATTTGGATTTGATGGCTTATTGCACTTCACCGAATTACCTTCTTTCTTTCTTTCTTTTTTTTTTTTATCTCTGAGGGCTGATTCAGAGTTACAGTTTGTCATAAAATACCAATCCATGTTCATTTAAAAAAAAAAATAAATAAAAAAATCTGTTATCGTATCCACTCTGCCTTTTTGAGGATTTTTATGGTATACAGTGGTTTCAAAAGTTGAATTACACAGGGTTTTCACCTTCTAAAATTGGTCTTGACCATGAATGTTGTTGTTTGTTTTGCAGATGCACTGGAATTTTGACATGTACATCAGGAATCGTGTGGATACTTCTCCCACCCCGGTGTCCTGGTCCTCAATGTGCAAACAATTGTTTGGTTTTATTGGGTTCATGTTGTTCATGTTCTACCTAGGGGAGCAATTCCCAGCCTACCAACCTGTTGTAAGTATCAACCAATTATTTTTATTCATCTGTTTGTTTACATTTTTTCTCTCTTACTTGCAAATGTGATGCAAACCATTATCTAGTGTTTGTTTCACTGTCAAACATGTTTGACAATGAAGCTGTTTATGATGACATCAATATAACTTAAAGGTCCAGTGTGTGAACTTTTTAAAGCCCAGCTGACCGCGTGTTTTGTATTTAGGGCACTGTCAGTAGATTTTTCCATAAATACCAGGTATACAGGTATATAAATAACGGTATTTCAGTGTGTTTCCGCCACTCACAAAACTTTATCAAAACTTGCATGTTGTTCATGTAGATCACTCAGGAGCGCAGACTAGTGGTGCGCAGCTCAGGCTTTTTGACGACCCACGGGTTCCCCTTTTGTCAATAATATGACTTGTCCTAGCCCACCCCGCACAGCTCTATCAATTATCACAAACTGCGTCAACCCGCAACTTGCTGTCATTACGTAGACCAATATGCCTGTGAGCGTGGCTTTTTTTATTCCATCAAAAAGGTGGTTATAAACAGCCTTAATAGGCTAATGTCGCTTCCGAGGGCCAAGTGCATGAAACAACAACGAACAGAATACAACAACATAACACATTTGCCACATTAAGCGTAGCGTCTCTCTTTGGGCAAACCAAGTAGAATATTGCAGCCTAAGACAATAAAATCCGTAAAAAACTTTTCCAACTTGAGTCCTAAAATTCGCTAATCTTTTTCCTTGTTTGTTGTTGTTGTTGGGGGGACACTTGTTGCTCGGCGCTTTGACGTCTGTGTCAGGGCACATGCAGGTTACGAAATATGAATTTACGTAACATATCGCGCATCGGCATTAGAATCCATTTTCTAGTTTTAACGGGTATTATATATCCATTTAAACAGATTAATTTTCAGTCTGTCAAAATAAATTATTAAATTATTATAAATTATTTAATTTGATCTCATAGTGCACTGTTTATTGTTTTGATTTGGGGTTTTTTTTTTTTAAATAAAGTTTGTGGTTTGATTATATCTGGGCTTTTAATTGTTTTTACATGCCTTTGCTTGTCAGAGTAGTTTTATAGTAAGATATCGAAACCGTACCATTAAAGTGGCCCAAAAACTTAAATGCATTTCGAACCGTGGAAAAACTGTACAGTTGCATCCCTTAAAAATCTTATCTATTTTAAAACTGTTTTAAGGGTAGGAAAACCAAATTGCTTTTATTGTGCTGCAAGTATACTCTTTTATTGATGTATTTATGGGCAGTATGTTGAGCTTTTACCAAGATAAAACTCATAAATCAAGACAAATTTTACACACTGGACTTTTAAACATGGTGTTCAAGATTCTGTATCACCATTTTTTAGTTTGCATACATGAAACGCTATGTCCAGCGATGAGATTACTTTCAAAATCTTAATTCACAGACATTTTCAGTATTTGGCCATTTAATAGTATCATGTGCTATTTTCTCTCTTCTTTTTCCCAGGCACCAAAACAGTATCCCTACAACAATCTGTACTTGGAGAGAGGGGGAGACCCAGGGAAAGAGCCAGAGGAAGTCAAGAATTATGAAATATAATGAGGAAAATCCTCTTCCACTTGTGTACATAACTTTCTGTCAACATTAAAGATCTTAAAATTATCGTCATATCTGTGAGGCTGTGTTATTTCATTTACCAAACACATCAATTAATACCTTTTTCATTTTCAGGAAATATTTGAATCGCATGTAATGAATCCGCACTTGACATGATGCTTTAAAATATACGTCTTTAGAAATTATTTTTTTATTTTTTTATTTTTTCTTAAACTACGATGTTGAGGTCATTCTAGGCCATCGACACATCACAAGTGTGCTTGTCGGCTACCGTAGCGTGGCAACAACACGGCAGCAGTGACACTTGTTCGAGATTTGCCTGCTGCTAAGCTAACAGCTTAGCTGATAAGTAGCGTTCCGGCAGTCTGTTGTGAATGCGGACAGTCGCTCTGTGAATCAGACAGTCAACGTGAGTTCACCGGAAAGTATGAACTGCTGTATTAGTTGATGCTAAATGTGTCTGCTACATGTTATGCGTATTGTCAGCAGATTCGTCTGCAAGGGTGGTGGCTGCTAGCATGGATGCTATTGGCTTCGTCTATTAGCTGGAAGCTAAGCGGTACTGCCTGCATTTCGTTTTGCGTTTTGGATTATGACTGTGGTTTTGGACTTACCCGCTCTCTGTGATGTTGGATAATTACTTTAATATATTCAGCATACCCGGTGTTTGTACATTTGTTAACTATTACCTTAAATTACGGGAGTCGTACAACGCAAAAAAGGTAATGTGTATGCTAACTGCATATGAGGTCATCATGCGACAATAAGTATTAATTGTTGGTTCGTTTAATTTTTATCCTTTTAGACAATCTAATCGAGGGACTGATAAGGACATTGAGGACATTTAACATTAGTTTCGGAATTTCTTAACGCGGCTGCAGGCAGGTGTTTAGTTGAGTGGGCTAAAGGCTTCAGGAAATAGTCGGTGACGGTCTCAAAGGGTGGCACCCTGTTAATGTTGAGATGTGGGTATTTTAGTTCAAAACATTTGTATATATGCGAAGAAATTGTGTCGAATTAGGAAATGTACGTCTATGTCTTACATTTTCAATTCAACAAAATAGTCATAAGAAAATGGTCCATGTTTGATTTAGTGAAGTCGTTCCACTTGTCCAGGAAAATGAGGCTGAAAGAGATCCAGAGGACTGCCCACCAGGCATGGAGTCCTGCCGGACATCATCCCATGTACCTGGCCCTAGGAACATCAGCACAGCAGCTCGACGCCTCTTTCAACACCACAGCTGCACTGGAGATATTTGAAGTGGATTTTTCTGATCCTTCCCTGGAAATGCAACTGAGAGGGACATTACCGACGACTAACAGGTGATTTATAGAATATATATATATGAATATTTTTCAGTTTTACAGCGGTGAACTTTCTCTTATTCTACACTAGTGGGCACTGGTGGGGCACTGCCCACTAGTGTATCTGCCACAAGACATTTTTAATAATGGTTTTCATGATCCTTTTTCATAACAATGGTCACACAAGAATGAAGATGCCAGACTTTAATGAGAACCTGAACTTCTGATGTCTTAAAGTTATATTTGTTTATTTTTTTTGCTCGTAAGTTAAAAAAAAATATATATAAAGCATATATGGATAACAAATGGGAAATGAATGACAGCAGAACTGTATTTCTAGATAATGAACTAATAAAAAACTTCTCATATCCCATAGGTTACACAGTATCGTATGGGTCGATTTTGGACTGGGAGCAGACGGTACTGGAGGACGGCTAGTAGGCGGTAGTGAAAATGGCATTTTGACTGTGTATAATCCAGAAGTCATAATGAGCTCTGGGGCAGATGCTGTTGTGGGACAGTCGGACAAACACACTGGTCCTATTCGAGCTCTCGATTTCAACCCCTTTCAGGTAAGCCTCCATCTTCCAAAATGATTGGGCCCTTTCAAATGTTTTCTTAAGAAGAGCCCTTTTCTCTTGATTCTGTGGCTCTCACTCATGAAATATTTCAACGTTTTTCACCTCAGAGTAATCTCCTGGCATCGGGAGCTAATGATTCAGAGATATATATCTGGGATTTGAACAACTTCAGCAGCCCAATGACACCAGGAGCAAAGACACAGGTGCGTTTCAGCTATTATGAGATTTGAGTTTATATGAACTTTTATTATTTTATAAGTTGTTTTATTGGATTACTTGACACAAGCAAGCAAAACTCAAATCAAACCACATTTTCCCAGAGACGGATTTCTTTTTTATTGACCTTTGTGATTTCATGTCTGTTAGTTAAGACTGAAAGCCACAGTCCTTTTTATATGTATGGTTTCTGTTTCCTGTTTTCTATGTAGTTATTGTTTCTCTGACATGTGGTTTCCTTTTTGAAAATAACTTTTGCAGCCATCCATTTTCACTTATGAGTCACGTTAGAGGTGTGGGTTTAGCATCTGAAAATACAAATAGATCTGTGATGTGTTTACCCCGACGGCAAGGCCTGTGGCTATAAACATCTTCTGTTCTTTTAGCCCGCTGAAGACATCAGCGCCATCTCCTGGAACAGGCAGGTCCAGCACATCCTGGCCTCTGTCAGCCCAAGTGGCAAAGCGGTTGTCTGGGACCTGAGGAAGAACGAACCCATTATCAAGATCAGCGACCACAGCAACAGGGTTCGTGATTCAAATCAGTATAGCCTCCATCACCAATCACACTGAAATCAACCCGTTGCCAAATCACAGCAAAGTCTCAGTTCTGTCCTAACATAAGTACACTTGTTGACTTCAATGTGGTCGACGAGATTAAAATGACCATCTTGTGCGTTAAAAATAAGTCTCACCTGCGATTCATTTGTAGATGCACTGTTCAGGAATGCTCTGGCACCCTGACGTGGCCACTCAGCTGGTCTTGGCCTCTGAAGATGACCGACTACCTGTCATCCAGATGTGGGACCTCCGGTTTGCCACATCGCCCCTCAAAGTGTTTGAGAACCACACGAGGTGATTATTTATTTTTTTTTTTTCTACCAGAGAGAATAGTCCTAAATGTTTTTATGATCTTGTCAAACAATCTCTTTCTCTCTCTCTCTCTGTGACTCCCAGGGGAATTCTGTCTATATCCTGGAGTCAGGCTGACTCTGAACTCCTGCTGAGTAGTGCTAAGGACAACAGGATTCTATGCTGGAATCCAAACACTGGAGAGGTACAAATTGTCAAGTGCAGCTTCTTTATTATTTCTATTATACCCTAACCTGTGTTTTAACCCTGACCTCTTTTCTTAGTCAAATGACTAAATGACAAAGCAGTCCAGCTTCACAGGTACAAATGTGCTTCTTTTTTTTCTTTTTTTTTAGGTCATTTATGAGCTTCCAACAACAAACCAGTGGTGTTTTGACGTCCAGTGGTGCCCCAGGAATCCAGCCCTGCTTTCAACAGCCTCATTTGATGGGAGAATCACTGTGTATTCTGTGATGGGAGGAAGCCTCAAGGCGCAGCAGCAAAGCACAGCCGATAAGGTAATGTATGATGTGGATTGAGTTTCACTGTTTGTCCACAAGGTGGTGCCAGTGTACAAGGATTTGGCTTGGGAACTGCCTATAAAGTCTCTTTACATTTCAAATATGAAAGTCGATGTACTTAATAAAACGATCTATTTACGAACATGCCGGGATATTTTGTGATCTGTCTTCTGGTGTATAACACATACACAGAATGAAATAATATTAGATTATAAGATTGACAGGACCAGTAAATACATTGCATATTGTCAAATGTAAAGGATGATGGTTGTTTTTAACGGTGTACATTTTTTATATCCAGATTTCTTCATCGTTTGATACAATGGATCCCTTTGGTACAGGGCAGGTGCTTCCTCCCCTGCAAGTTCCTCATCCCACAGCTCAGGACACCATCGTCCCCCCACTCAAAAAGCCACCTAAGTGGGTGCGCAGGCCAGTGGGGGCTTCCTTTGCTGTAAGAAAACGCATTTCATTATCATTTATAAGCTAAAGGGATTCAGAATGTGCAGAGGATAGATCTGTCAATGTTTGTTTTGTGCATTTTCTTTCCTTTTTCAGTTTGGTGGAAAGCTGATAACCTTTGAGAATCCCAAGCTGCCTCCAGTGCAGAGCCCCCAGCCCGTCCCCAGGCAAGTGTTTGTGAGCCAGGTTACCACGGAAACAGAGTTCCTGCAGCGCTCCAGGGAGCTGCAGGCGGCGCTGCAGTCGGGCTCCTTCAACAACTACTGCCTGGCCAAGATCCAGAGCGCTAAGTCAGACGCTGAGCAGGACATATGGAAGTTCCTGCTGGTAGGCACACAGGCATCTAGTCAGTCAGACAGTGTGGAGTTCATGTCCTTGAAACTAATTCCTCCTCCTCACAGGTAAACTTTGAAGATGAAGCCCGAATCAAATTCCTTAAACTTTTGGGTTTCAGCAAAGATGAGCTGGAGAGAAAGGTACTACGTCTATTATGTACGGTGTAAGCTTGTATCTGATACACTGTTGTGTGTTTTGTCCCTTATTGTATTTCTGTGTTGTTTCCCCAGATTTCGAAATGTCTTGGCAAGAACTTTCAAGCTAACGGGCATGGAGTGGATGCTAAAGATCTTGCAGAGAAGATGCAGCAGCTCTCCACTGAGGTCAGCAAAGTACAACTACAAACCAAGAAGTTTATTTCAAAACATTTCTAGAGATTTGTATTGAGCAAGAAAGTTTTGCCGCCCACAATTGTCAAAAAAGATCTGTCTCCGTTTGTCAGAGGACAGAAGATGCGGCTGATGCAGGAACCTCAGGATCCGACTCGCCTGCAGATTTCTTCAGTCAAACTCCAAAGGAAATGCCCAACTTCCAGATCCCAGTATCAAGTGGTAAAAACCATTGACTCATTATGTAATTAAAAGATAAATAGTGAAATATTTCCTCCAATTGATTATTTCAGAAATTGTACTTTTTATTGGAAACCCTAAAAAAAAAAAAACATTTCAAGCATTTCAGTCAAACTGACTATGTTGTTGTTTTTCTGTCAAGACACCGACGGTTTAATCAGCCAGGCGCTGCTTGTTGGGAACTTCGAAGGAGCCGTGGACCTGTGTCTGAATGACGGCCGTTACGCCGAAGCAATTCTCTTATCCATCAGCGGAGGGGAGGACCTTCTCAAGAAAACACAGCAAAAATACCTCAGCAAGCAAAAGAACAGCGTCTCCATGGTAGGACGCATCACAACTGCTGCATTCCAGTTTGTACAGTAAATTGAGAAAAGTGTTTTGATCTAAACACATTACTTTGATTTGTTTTTTTTGTCCAAACTTGCAGCTTATATCCTCAGTGGTGACCCAGAACTGGCGAGACATTGTGGAAAGCTGCGAGTTGGACAACTGGAAGGAAGCTCTCGCAGCTCTGCTGACGTACGCCCACCCTGAGGATTTTGCTCGTCTGTGCGGTGAGTCGCTGTCGCACATGAATCAAGCTGCACCCTCCCTCTCTCTTGCAGCCTTACTGGCTATTCTGGCTCCCTCACCTCAAACCCTGTTCCCATTCCAAAGCTCGTTGTCCATGTTTGAAACTGTTTCATTGTGATTGTTCTGCCCAGACACCTTGGGATGCCGGTTAGAGAGTGAAAGGACAGAGAAGCGCTGCCTGCAGGCCTGCCTGTGTTACATTTGCTCTGGGAACATTGAGAAGCTGGTGGAGTGCTGGACCTCGAATAGAGACAGTTCCTCTCCTCTTGGTCTGGAGGTATACATGGAGGCTTTTTTTGTTGTTCAGAGTTTGCAGCACCAGAATATAGCTGGACTTTGCTGTTATACACACATTGCGTATGATTTTATAGTAGCATGTATGTGCAGTTTGTCTTGCACAACTAGTTGCATGTGGTAGGTAAATGTGTAAATGTTAGTAAGTACTGATTTGGTCATAGCAATTGGTAAGACAATAATAGTGTTTTAGACATAAGTATCAAAAAGTTTCTTTTTACATCTGCATTCAAACAGCAATATGACAGAAAGAATCATTTTTTTTATGGCGTAACATTCAAGTGTAAGGCTTTTTTTTTCCTAAATTAGAGTCTTTTCTTCATTAAATTCCTTTTTTTTTTTTTGATGTTCAGGATCTCGTTGAGAAGGTCATGATGCTGCGTAAGTCAATCGAACGTCTCCGCAACAGCGAGGTGGCCATCAAGAGCCCCGTCCTGGCTGAGAGGCTCACCTGCTATGCTGGCATACTGGCTGCAGAGGGCAGTCTGGCCACTGCCATGTCCTACCTTCCTGACATCTCTGACCAAGTAAGCTGCGTAGCTGCAGGCCAATAAATGATTTAAAAAAAAAATAAATAAATCCAGGATTGAGAGTGTAATGAACTCATTTCAATTGTTTGCCCGATCCCGTGTGCTCCGCAGCCTGCCATTACCATGCTGAGGGACCGGCTCTTACACGCTCAGGGAGGGGCTGCTGCTGGACCGCAGCCTCCAAACTCCTTCAACAGAGCGCCAGCGTCCACAGCTAAGCCTGCTGCAGCTGCTCATGCTCCTGCACCAAAAGCACAAGTTATGGTAGGAATGTATCCTTCTGTAATATTAACTTTTCCTGACACACACGACCAGTTAAAAGTTTGGACACACCTGTTTCTTCTTCATCTTTACTACTCTCATCAAATATATGACCAAGATATGTGGATTAATGTGGCAAAAGAAAAAAATATTAAATACCTAAATATGTTATGTTATATATATTTTATAAGAACAGTGGCTATTCTAGATCATCTAAAATATAAAACTTGTTTGAGTTATTTCACACTTTTATGTTTAATACATATTCCATATGTGTTCATTCATAGTTTTGATGCCTTGAGTGACAATCTACAATTTAAATGGTCATGAAAATGAAAAGAAAAAGCATTAAATCAGAAGTATGTGTCCAAACCTTTGACTTGTCGCCAACAATGAAACCAGTTCCAACCATTGTCATTTCTCTCTGGTCCTCAGAGTCAATACCAGCCTGCCGCTCCCCCTCAACAGCAGCCTCCTCTGCCATCAGTTTACACCCCACAAGCTCCTCCAGCCAGTACCGGGCCCGGTCTGCCACCTTCTTCTCGTGGTATGCCGCCCAGTGCGACCCGCCCTGTCATGAGGCCTCCCTACCCCCAGCATGCAGCTCCAGCTCCAGGTCTGACATCCACTCGCTCCATGCAGCCTTTTCATACTAACTGTGTTTCCATGACAGTTTTTCGCAAAATAAAAGGGATATTGTTGTACATCGCAAATCTCAAGCCTCTCCTGGCTGTTGTAACTCGAAAGACCCGGGGCCCGTAATACTTTCCGGGTCCTCCTGGACAACTGATGTTCCATAGCTTTCCATAGTTGCTGATCGATCAGTTCAAGAGTTGAAATAAAACAAAGTAGGCGAGGATCAGAGGCATTTCTTGCAGGTTTACTGACAGGTGAAAAATTGTACAGCAACCTGGGCTCATCCAGAATTACAAAAAACAGGACAACAACATCCTATGACGCACCAACGATGAACACAATGATGAACCCCCCCCCCAATGATGAACCAAAAATAGTGTCTCCTGTCCTTTGGATATCCCAAGAAGGCGTTGTACTTGGACCAAAGCTACAGCTGCTGTCAGATCTCTAGCTGGTCAGCTGCTCTCTTATAAGGAGTCGCTATACCAACAGATCTCTAGCTGGTCAGCTGCTCTCTTATAAGGAGTCGCTATACCAACAGATCTCTAGCTGGTCTTGCAACCTCTGACCTGCTATGGCGTATTCTTGTCTTGTGGTCACTTGCCAGCTGCAGATGTCCATTAATGGACAGACTATTTTGCCGTTGGTCAGTGTCCTTGCTGCTCCCACCATGTATATTCCATTTTAAGCCATATTAGAGAGGTTTTCTGAAGTTTAGGCGTTTCCATTACCGCTTTTTTATTGTGATATTCAGGTTTTGTGCAATTCTAGGGGTCATGAAAACATGGCTACTGATTCATTAGAGTTTCACGTCTCACTCAAAGTTCTTTGTCCCTTCCACCCACAGGTTTTGTTCCTCATCAGCCATTCCAGCCGCAGCCCATGTCTGTCGGCGGCCCTGCATCTTTCCCTCCTCCGGGTCCGCCCGTGCCAGCCGCCAACCTGTCCGGACCCCCGCTGCCGCCGATGTCGTCAACCCCTGGAGGCCTGCCACCCATGCCGAGCCCAGGCGTGCCACCGACAAGCTTCCTGCCACCTACCTCTCTGCCTTCCGGACCCATGCCACCCACCTCGCAGACCGGAGCGCCGGTTCCCATGTATGCAGGGGTTTACACAACCCGCCCACTTCTGCTATGGCGTCCGGTCCGTACGCTCCTCTTGGATCAGGGTACCCACAAGGGGGCCCCGGTGCTCCAGCTGCAAAACCTTTCCAGGCTCCTCCTGTCGCTCCACCTCCAACAGGTAGGAGGAATATAGAATCAGTTTTAAAAAAATATGTAATAAGTAAGGGTGCACTCACACTAGGACAACTTGTTCTGGACAGTCCTGAAGCACAACGCCCCCCACCCAACCCCCCACCCACCCAAGTTTTATGTACTGAGCACTAAATCACATCCCCTGGCGTCTCTAAGCATTTTTGACAATGCAGCTTTGTGCTGCAACAGTTTCAAATGCTGGGTGGGGAGCAACGGCGAAAACCTTCATGACTCTGTGGGATTGTTAGATCCATTTCCGACACAGTCGGTGCTCTCGCATGTCTGCAAAGATTGACTGCAGTTAATCGTGCTGCACCGGATTTGGCCGTGAAGCGTGCCCGTGCATGAACAGCGGCGTGCTGAAACACACCACCTCCAAGTGCACCGTGCCAGCGAGGTGTACAGTGTTCACACTAGTCAAGTGAACCTTGGGCTCAAACATGCTCAGGCACGGCACAGATTGCCCGACGTGAGTGCACCCTAAAACTAGTTTTGTCTTTCACTTTTTTGCCTGAAGTGATTTTCTGGTGTGAGTCAGACTAGGAGAAATGTTTTCACCGATGCTCTTATTGAGCTGTCCACCTTATTTGACTTGCAGGATTCTTTCCCTGGCTGAATTCCCAGTGTGGCCTTCAAGGTGACAGGGTCAGGGTTGGAACATGAGTGCAGTGAAATGTACACAAGTGACCAGAAAGTCATTGCATGATGCCGTGTAATATACAGTGAGGTCAAATGCAGTAACTCTGTCTGTAGTTGATTAGATTTTGACATTTGTGGACAAAGTTTGAATGTTGTTCTGGTCACTCAGTGTATGTTTTTGGTGCTTGCTTTGTATGCTGTATGCATAAGGAAAATCTGAAAAATGTTTAAAGGGAAAATTCCACCGGAGCAAGAAAGATGTAAAATTTTTTGATGTTTTTATTCTTGTAAAGTTGTGCAATTTTTGTCTTTTTTTTCCTCGGCATCACATTTGTCGGCTGCTTCTGAGTGAGGAGCTTGCCGCATAAACACACTACAACATTTTTGCTCAAAGTTTTTCAATGTATTTTCCTTCCAAGGTTTTTGCTATTGGCTGAGCTCAGTTAGTGGAAAGAGGCTGAAATGCTTTTGGCAATAGGAAAATACTGCAATATTTCCCCCTAACTTTTTCTCCCCTGAATGTAGGACCCCAAGAAGGCTGGAATGACCCACCGGCAGTTCGAGGCGGACCGAGGAAGAAGAAGGTACCTCTGTGTTTATCACTGTTAACTAAGATATTGTATAAAGCATCCAGGGGGGCCTTTTAAGTGTCCATGACTTCTAAGTTGGATCCGTAGCTGTGCTTTAGTAGTAGCTTTCCATCACCCTGAGAATTGCATTCACGTCAAGTGAAAATGGTGCGTTACGTTGGGACGGAGGGGGAGACGGAATATTTACTTTGTCAAAATTTTTAGAAATATCACTTTTATCTTGCGAAAAACTGTAATGGAAGCGCAACTAGTGACATCCTGTATCGTCTTGTGTTTTGGTTAAAATGCTCCTCTTGCTGTTCAGGTCCCTGACAACTACACTCCCCCGGCGCCGATCACGGCTCCGGTGATGGGATTCCCCGTGGAGGCCCCTCAGCCCCACGAACACGCTCAAGTCCCCCCCGGAGCCCCGCAGGAACCCAGCATGCAGGTCGGTGTGCAACAAGTGGCTGCTCTTCAGCTCTCCCAGCAGAAAGCACGCGTGACGCGACGCATGTGTGAAAACGCCGCCTGCCTTGTTTCCTCCCCCGGCTCCCTCAGCTCCTCCAGCAGCTGCCGGCAGAAAGGGTGGAGCAGAAGGAAATCCCAGCCGAACACATGATCCTGAAGTCCACGTTCGACAGCCTGGTGCAGCGGTGCCAGCTCGCAGCAAGAGACCCCGTACGTCTCCCTGTGTGGATATGTGGCTTTTTTTTTCCTGACATAAAAGTTCAAAATTGACAGTTGGGGAGAGAAAAAAATGACATTTGTGGGCTTTTGTCAGATGACTGAAGATGTTTCTCTTTCAGCAAACGAAAAGGAAACTGGATGACGCAGCCAAACGTTTGGGATACTTGTATGACAAGCTGAGAGAGCAGACAGTAGGGACCCGCTTACCTTTTGATTTTCTTGCTCAGTTGTTCATAAACTCGTGCAAATACCTCACATCAGGTCTCTTTCCCAGCTCTCCCAGAACATCCTCGGCGGGCTCCACGAGATCAGCCGCTGCGTGGCGGGCCAGAACTACCAGCGGGGCCTGGAGGTCCACACCCAGGTGGTCAGCAGCAGCAACTTCAGCGAAATCTCCGCCTTCATGCCCATCCTCAAAGTGCTCATGACCATCGCCAACAAGCTGGGCGTCTAAACCCTCCAGCGACGCCGCCCAGAAACCACACGTCAGTGTTGCCGCATTGTGACATATGTATTTAATTCTTCTTCTCTTTGAGCTGAGACAAGTGACGATGGTGCAGGTCGTGGTGTCCATCACTCCGTACAGCTTCCCTCTTGGAGGACTCTGCCCATTCGAGCAGTGAGCGAAACTGTTTTGTAGAAATTTGATCATGTCACTGGTAATTTTATAAAAAAAAAAAGATGAATGTATTCTGGAAGTCGTGATTCTGTGTAAATCCAGCGGTTGGTGTATATACGAAACAAGTGGTGCAAAGTTTGAAACAAGGTCTGCATCTATATTTTTTTTTTTTAACTTTTTTTTTTTTTCTTTCTCTATGCTTCTTTGCTGAAACACTGTTGATTGAATTCTTGCAGAGCCCCAACAAACATCTGTTTTCACTGGCGACTCCAACCACTCGCTTGGAGGGGAAAAGGCTTGAGAATAAAATCACGTTAGATCCATCGTGTTATAAGTTTGCACCGAGGGGCTGCCGCTCCTCTCCCGGTGCAACATTTCACAACCAGCATCGTAAAGCATTTGTAAACACTGTCATGTAAATGCTGAATATTCTCTGTACCTGCTGTAACAGATTACTCAACAATGCCATGACAGGCAGAAGACGTTGTCAAAGTTTACTCTCCACTGTATCAGCAGACCTATCTGTAAAATGTTATTTGCCCTTTCCCTGTGTGACTGACTGGCAGGATGTTTCCTTGGCATCAGTATGAATGTCCCGTTTGCTCTGTGGCCGTCCTGTCAAACAGCAAAAACTAATTTGAAAGGATCTGACACAACAGGCCGCCACCCCGATTACGTCTCGTCTTGCTGTCACTTGAATTTCCCTTTTGTTTCTTTCTGGTATCCTGTGTTTCTGGGTTGTTCGGTCACGTGATGGTACCACCTTTTAAATGAACTGGCAAATGCAAAAAAAAAAAAAACGTAACATGCCGAGCGGTTTGTCGGTGGATGTGAAGCTGGAGAGTGTGGCGTATCGTGGCAGCAGAAGGCATCAAGTGCCTCATGTGTGCTTGTTTTGGTTGCACAGATATTTATACAGTCCATGTTGCTTAGTTTACTCATTGCTGTATGCTTCTTTTTTTTTTCCAAATAAAATTCCACTTGAACAGGTCCACAGCCTTGACAAGAAAATGACTGAACTCACAAAGCTGTCCCTAGTATTACTAAGCTGTTACTGCTTAGCGCAACGCAGGGCAGGTTATAAAACGGGTCCTCCTGAGAAACCATGTGCAGACTAGATGAGTTGAGATAGAAGATATGAAGGTGCGCAAAGACTGATGAGTCATTTACAAATGCTCTGTTTTCCACATGTGGCTCGTCCTCTTGTGAGGACCGGAGGTCGACTGTTGCTGCAGGCATCAGAGCCTCTCTTGATCTTGATCGAGGTGGTGGCCACTGGGGAAGTCTGTGCTACATGTTTGTCTTTTTTTTGGGGGGGGCAGGAACATCTCTAATATACACGTTTGTTCATACATACGCACATTCATACGGGACGTTTATATATATAACAGTGGGGAAGGGAGAACTTGCAGGTTAGTAATGGATTTTTACCAACCTGTACCGCAGATACCAGCCTTTCATTTCACTCAAGCGTTGCAGAAATTAGACTGTAATACACCTAATTATATACTTTGTAAGAGTGGGTAGCTGAGAAGAAAAATCAATATTTAATGAACTTGTTCATTAAATATGTCAATTATATTTTGTTTGTCAAGTTAAGATGAGTAAATTTCTAATTTCCTCTTCCGTATTGTAGAGTTCATTTAATCAACAGCAATTGTAATTATCAGCCGTAAATCCAATTCACATGATTAAAAAAAAAAAAAGAAGAAGAAGAAGAGAAAAGTTACACGCTTTGCAGCGTCTATTCGGAGGGTTGGCTCAGCGCTGCAGAAGTTGGCGTCGCTGGGGGCTGCACTTTCCATTTCGAAACAGAAGGGGGCGCGCCTTCTCGCCTTGGTGCTCGTGCGATGTTGCACTCGGTCGAAAAGGAACATCATCGTCGTCATCCTGCCATGGATCATTTCTCCATACACGCACACGCTAATTCAGGCCTCCACATGTGGCGTGATCCTGCGCCGTGTGACCAAACTTTGGTTCAGGCTGCTGCGGCGGCAGTTGGCGAGCTGGCACAGGTGACCCGCTCGCCCTCTCGCCATTGGCTCGCCGAAACATGCCAGAGTCATGAAGCAGGAAGTGGCTTCTAATTGGTCGGCTTGCGTCGGACGCTTCGTGCCCCGTGGCGTGTCCGTCTTCCCCACAATTTTTTTTTTTTTTTTTTTTTTTTTATTTTAATGTTTAGCCTCCTCCACCCCGGGCTTTTGAACGCGAGTAACCTTGAGTCGTGTTGGTTTGAGGCGATGCTGATTTGCGTCGCCTCACATCACACCAGCGTGGCCCTACCCTCCTACCCCTCCTACCCCTCCCACCCCTCCTACTACCTCAGGGGTTCTCCGGGGTTGCAGGAGTTTACAGACAGACAGACAGGCAGCCCTGTGACACAGGACAGCACAGGATGAATAATGCAACGCTTCTTAACTCAACTGCTTGCAATCACTTCTTCTTCTAACCCGCAGCACGACGTGAATAGAGAACTGCTCGCATTCAAAAATTTTAGAAACTCACAATCAACTGTGTTTTTAGGTGGACGGTTTTAAACAACATCAGTAGCTGTCGAGTTTTCTTTTTTTTTTTTTTTTTTTGCTATTTGCATTTGCTCAGATTCCAAATCGTGCAAACCCCACTTTAGCGTCGCTTTATTAAAACAAAATGGGTCTTTGTCCTGTCACTGACGTCCAAAGAAATGAGAAAGGTCAACCCTCCATGTGCTCGCTGTACTTTCCGGGTAGTGCGTGCGAACTTTTTGGGAATCTGTGACGTCACAAAAGTCACTTTATCCCTCTGCCCGGCAACTGCTGATACAAACGTGTTGGTCTCAAAACATATGGAAAGTCCGACAGGCTGTTCTCCAGACGAAGCGATGATTTATTTATATATTTTTTCTTCTCTGATGCAGAACAAAAATCTAAATTTGTCTAATGTATAATGCAACTTTGAGTAAATAAACTTTATACTGCACTAAATGAGAAACATTGAACGTATTTTTAGTGTCACCCTTTTATTTTTAGTATCAAATCGCTACTACAAGAACTCCTACCACTTTTTTCTTTAGCTGTAAGATCAACTAATGCTGTCTGCGCTGCCTCAGTGTTGCATAATCTCGATGGCAAGAGAATATTTTGTGAGCAACTCCCCAACATGCCCTCGGTGTGCAGCAAGCTAATATTAAGCAGCTCCTGGTCAGCGCCATGGCGCTACATTCCTCCCTGTCCTGTGTAAACTACTCATCGCATGCTTTGGGTGCCGTCTTCATTTGTGAGGAAAATCAAACAAGTGCAGAGTTGGGATGGTTGGTCTGGTTTGACTGTGACCGACGCACCCAGTGCAAGCATGCTCACTTGGCACCAGTGTACGGCCGTGGCGCTAAAAAAAAGAGGAGGAGACACAAAACAAGAGCAACGACAGGTTTGAATTCCAAGTGTATTGAAAATATTGTGTTTTATTTTCAGAGAACGGTTAAAGATGGGAGGGGGACATTTGGAGCCTCCCTGGTGCAGATCTTGGCGCTCTGGGAAAAGGGACTTGTTAAGCATGGCTCGTGGTAATTGTCAGGCTTGGTTAAGTGCTTTGTGATTAATTTAGGATTCCACACAGCAGCACCTGGGAGTTCAGTGTGTGTGTGTTTTTTTGTTTTTTTTGGTTCGTTCTAATTTGTCACAATGCAAGAATGGGTTGAAACTTGTTGAGCACGATTTGATGCCAGTATTCTGCAGGTCACTCAACCTTTAAATGAGGCGACAGGTTGTTGCATGACTCATCCTTGACCTAGTCTGACACTAATTAAAGGTTGTCATGCCACTGTTTGCCTAAATTAAATGCTTGTGAGAATAAAAAGATTGTTCCTTCTTGTGCCTCGGCCTGTAAACACGGAGCTCAGTCAACAAGTGCGCTGTGGCTTCAGCTGACGGGATAAATTGGAGATCAGGAATAGATGCATTTCATAAGGCATTAGGTTGTATCCTGACTCTGAACAAAATACAAGTGCTCTAATTTTTTCTACTATTTTTTTTTTTTTTTTTGTTACAAAGAAATAGAGATCTGTCTGGGGTTGCAAAGTTCCTGGAATTTTCAGAGCTGGAAACTTTGCGTGGGAAATAATGAGAACATGATGACCAGGCAGGAATGTGTCTGGAATTAACAGGGATAAACTGGAATTTGCAAGCTGCACATCATGTAAAATTACATTTGGATAAAAACAAAACTGACTTGTTAACATTTATGGAGAACTTCTACCGATGCCACAAACTTGCAATTGAGCACAAGCACATCCAGTTACATATATTTAGATACTGTGAAGTTTAAGAAGCAAATGTTTTTATCCCGGAGATGACAAGCTCGTAATTCAGATATGTTAAATGTGAGCCAACATGCACCTCAACGTTGACAATAAAAAGGTTGAAAATAGTTTTGAAAAATTCAAATTGTTCTGTGTGCATGTCTTTCATAAGGACAAACAAAAATGGCATATTTGTATATGATAAAGGTTATAAAACTCTATCCGGTTATGTCCCGCTAGCTCCAAAAATTTTGCTTTGATCCCAAATTGTAATATCTCCAAAAATTCCCCAGGCTGTACTTCCCATGTAAAGTTTCTCCGAAATTTCCAGGAAAACAAAACAAGAAAACTTCCCGTCTATTTGAAAGCCCAGATCTGCCAAATATCAGGATGCAGAGATAAACAGTTTCACTTTACAGCAATCTTTTTGTCAATATGGAACAAAATAAATAAATACATAAACAAGATAATACCAGCATTCCACACACCAGAATCCAAGAAACAAACACTGATGCACCAAAAAAACAAACAAAACAAAAAAATAATAAAATAGACGAATTTCGCAACGAGACGACCTTGGAAACATCTAAAGAGGAAACCAGATGCTGCCACGCGAGAGAACCCCACCCACAAAACCCCAACCTACATCGACACCTGGCCACAGTTCCATCGTACCGCACACAGCTTGTGCCACCAGGAAGTCACCGACCCACCACAACGGCACCGCAAACAAACACAGCGCCACCATCTGGCTGGAGCTGTCGCACGCCTGGCTGCTACATCCAGCGCCCGCTCACACCTCAGGGGGAGGGGCTAGAAAGACAGGGGAGCGAGCAAGTTTTGGGGGTTTTAAAAAAAAATGAAAGAAAATGTTTCGAGAGGGAGGCGAAGCCGCCGTGCCGCGAAGGTCGACCCTCCAGGTGCTTTTTGGCAACACTCGGCGCTCTCTTGGCACGAAGGGAAGCAAAAGCGGAGCAAACTTTTGCTCGGGGTTTTAAAGTACAAACAGTGGCAGTGTTTAATTTCTCAGATAAATTCCTCCAATATCATTAGAATATTTTTTGGGGCACGACGACCGCCGCTGGCTACGGCGTGTCTGTCTGCTTCTTCTTGACATTTATATATATTTATGTATTTTGGTTTGGAGAAAACAGGGTGCCACACAGTGTGACTCGGTTTTCAAACAGTTTTGGCTTCAGATTTGTCCGCCATCGTGTCGTCAAAACTCTAAACACCAGCGCTGCGGAAAGTGCGAAATGTAAAAACGGAAAAAGTCGCCCGGCTGCTTCCAGTCGTGAAATCACGCGGCCGCCTGTCGTCGTCGTCGTTTTTTTTTTTTATTTGATTCGCGTCTGCGCACAACTTAGACACGCGAAATAAAACGATTGGCTACATGACCTCTGCGTGACGCAACGCGCACACAAAACGATGGAGGATGAACTGATCTTTTTTTTTTTTATGCCGATAAACGCGTCAACACTACGGGACATCTTTGCAAGCGCTCGATGAGTCTCACTGGTCGATGAGAAGGTCAAGAGCTTAGAAAAACGTGTTCCGTGTCGGGTCTCGAACAACTTTTCTCTTTTTAGTTTACAGCTACGAAAAAACTAGAACATGGAAAAAAAAAAAAAAAAAACAAGCAAAAAAAAAAAAAAAAATGCGGTCGAGGCCTCCATAAAGCTGACGTTATATTCTCAGAGGATGAGAAATGTATCGCTGTCGAAGGACTGGTGAAGCTTTATACTCTTCTTCTTCTTCTTCTTCTTCTCCTCCTGGGTTCCTTTGTCTCACAGATGAGCCCGACTCTCCGCCCCCCCCCCCAGGTCTCAACTAGCCACTGCGGTGGCTCCCGTCGCCGGTGCGCTGTATCCGGGCCTCCACCGCCTCGTGGGAGACCCGCTTGCGGTCCCTGGCCAGGCCCAGGCAGCACATGAGGTCGATGAAGCAGGTGGTGAGGTTCAACTTGCAGCCAAACTCGCTGGTGGCGTAGTCGTAGGGGAAGGAGTGGTGGTAGTTGTGGAATCCTTCACCTGCACACAAGAGGGCGGAGTCGAGCGTGTTTTTTTCCCCTCCCACCCCAAGGTTCAACATCACAAAGCATTTTCAGATTCATTCAGATTCACTTTTCAGATTTTCACATTTTCTAGAAATCTACAGAAATGAGCATTTAGCCCTGTGTTTGTTCACAGCTCTCTATCAAAAAGGTTGTTGTGCAGCTCAGTTGTGAGGAACCACGCAGCCTGCTCACCAATCACGAGTTGCGTTTCCGTTACAGTTTTACAGTTTTTTTGTGGTGCGCAAAACGCTCCACGACACAAATTAAAAGTGGTATTTCCACAAAGTACAAATTGTGATTTGCAGGTGTTTCCATTGAATGGTGTAAAGCACATAACACCGTAAAAAAAAAAAAAAAAAAAATATTTCCATGACACTTTGCGATATACCTCCATCCCGAGACAGCTGAAGAACCACTGGATGAGCGTCGAAACCTCTTCGCCATATCTGACAGGTTTTTCCAAGTTTTGGTGTTTCTACGACCAGTTTTTATTTGCAATATTTAGGTTTTGCGCAATTCTAGGGCTAATTGAAACGCAGCTGCTGATGGCTTGACCCACCTGTGATCCTGCTCTAATCACCATTCTGAGCCAAACAACTAACTCTCCGTACGACCAACGGCATCTTTCAACAGCAGCACACTTTTCCGTCCAATTAGCTCTGTGCCAAAAATGTGAAAAGAAAGAAGCCAGGGATGACCTCCTCTCATGTCTGCAAGCGAGCGTCGGAGACTCTTGATTATTTATAGAAATCTCCGGTGCCGAACATGAGATCTTTCATTTGTCTCAGTAGTGGCCCTGGTTCACTCCGAGTGCTGCAGAAATGTCAACCTGTGTTTAACAAAAAGAGATGGATGGATGACATTAAAATGTGTGTGTGTGTGTGTGTGTGTGCGCGCCTGTGGTCGCGTGCATGTGTGCGCACGCACGTCCACACTGCTCATATAAAAGAGGCAGAAGTCAAATGGAGCCATAAATAAAGCCACAGTAAAATGAATCAGTCTGTTGATGGCCACGCCCCCTTCTCTGATAAAACACATTAAACACAAGTCTGCACTGGAGCTACATGCTAATTAATGTGTGTGTGTGTGTGTGTGTGCATGCATGCATGCATGCATTCTATTATTACAAAAACGTGGGACACTAATGGCAAATAAATGGATGAGTTGCGTTTGTATCACATAACAGCGGCTTCATAGCTTCCTGGTTTCCACGTCACTAATGTGTCCCGACCACATTGCTATTCTCCCCTCTATGTGATGAATGGGCTCATTTATCACATTACTAGAAAATTGCCGAGCACCGCTGACACATTTTCCAGAACCCGGGGGTTGGCGCCTGATAATTTTCCAATTTACTGGAATGAAAGATTGCTCTTAGTTTTGTCTCAGTGGTGTTCAGTGATGTTCAAAACCAAAAAAAAAACACACATCAAATCTTTCCCATGGTCGCGGCTCGCAAGCTCCCATCAGCTCAGGCCAAGGTGTTTTTTTTTTCCTTCTATGAAGACTTGCACTTCCTCGCAGTGAACACTAGGGGCGCCGTCCACATTTCTTTTTTACCGACATCCGGTGACAAATGTGCAAACAGGGTGTGACCCAGGCCGGCCTGCAGCCGCTCGGGTGGCCACCACCGGCTCTGTTCTAGTGGCGGCCGAGGCCAAACCACAGCGACACAGTTTGACGACAAAGTGCACAGTCGTCCTCGTCGTCGCCGTGGTTACCGCGGTCACACCTGCGCAGCGCTCCAGCGCGGCGTGTTTACCATCTGCCCTGCTACCAATCCCTGTGAACGGGCAACAAAACCCTCGGGTCTTGGCCATTGAACAGTGTCGCTTTGTTGTAGTTGTACAATATGCGGCTCGCAGACAAACAGACAGACGGTCACATTGTCTGCGGTGTCGAGCCCGGCGACGCATCGCCTTCACACAATGTCAGAAATGCAGGCGCCGTCTCTGAGGAAGACAGCTGATACTGAGCAGCAGTGCGGCCGCGTGAGCCACCATTGACTGTGTCGCCGTGAACCTGTTGTGTGGCTGCGCAAGAAGGTTGTGGGTTCGATTCTCCTTGTCTGCGTGGAGTTTGCATGACTCGACCAGTTGTACCTGAGGCTGGTTGGGAAACTGTGTGTGTGTGTGTTGTGTGTCTTTCTGTGTGGCATAGCCACCTACCTTCACCACCAGACAACTGGTCATGGAAACAACTTTGCTGAAATTTTAGAATTGTCTCTTTTGTGTAAAACTGTGACGGAAACGCAGCCAGTGAGTGGTGATGGAAAAAGGATCGACGGATTTATGAAAAAGTAAATAAATTGGGATATTTTTAGCAACCTTCAACAGAGCTGGACATGTTACACAAAGCCTCCACAAGATGGATGGATGGATGGATGGATGGATGGATGGATGGATGGATGGATGGATGGATGGATGGATGGATGGATGGATGGATGGATGGATGGCGGATGGATGGATGGATGGATGGATGGATGGATGGATGGATGGATGGATGGATGGATGGATGGCGGATGGATGGATGGATGGATGGATGGCGGCTGGATGGATGGATGGATGGATGGATGGATGGATGATGGATGGATGGATGGATGGATGGCGGATGGATGATGGATGATGGATGGATGGATGGATGGATGGATGATGGATGGATGGATGGATGGATGGCAGATGGATGGATGGATGGATGGATGGATGGATGGATGGCGGATGGATGGCGGATGGATGGATGGCGGATGGATGGATGGATGGATGGATGGCGGATGGATGGATGGATGGCGGATGGATGATGGATGGATGGATGGATGGCGGATGGATGGATGGATGGATGGATGGATGGATGGCAGATGGATGGATGGATGGATGGATGGATGGATGGCGGATGGATGGATGGATGGATGGATGGATGGATGGATGCGGATGGATGGATGGCGGATGGATGGATGGATGGATGGATGGCGGATGGATGGATGGATGGATGGATGGCGGATGGATGATGGATGGATGGATGGATGGATGGATGATGGATGGATGGACCATATTGAGTACAATCTGGTGCTGCTGATTGGACCAATCCGCCCTCACACCTGATTGGCTGCATCGCACCTGATGGGACTGAGCTCGTTGCAAGAGCTCGAGAACATTGAGCGTTTCTGTGCATGTGTGCACCGCCGAAGCAACGGATGCAGATTGTAAATCAGCCCCGCGTGCAACCTTGCGAGCATTAGAATCTCAGGCGCACGGCGAAGCAGAAGGTGGCGCCGACGCCTCGGAAACCAATGACGCGCTGGCCGTCCAAAAAAAACCCCAAAGAAAAGCAGAAGCGGCTCATTAGCGAGGAAACAGCGACACATCACGACGTTGCAGCTTCTTGCTGCCAACGCGGGAGGAGTCACATGTGTGAAGTGGCGATGACGATGCCGAGGTACTTGTGAACGTTTCAGCGGAATCGAGAGCCAATAAGAACGCGAGGAGAAGACGCCACGTTTCTGCACGCACGTGTTAAAAACATCCCGCCACAGAGATTCCACCGCTGCGTTCCTGTCTGCCACTTATTATCTGCTGCCGCTAGGAAGATAAAAGTCGTGCAAAAAAATCACATGCAAAAAAGTCAAAAAAACAACGTGACGTGTCGTGTTTCCATACCGATGGCGCTGAAGGTGACAAACTTGTTCTCCCGGGGGTTGATGGTCTGATCGTACGGCCTGTTGCCCCACATGTGCGCGGCGCTGTTGACCAGCCAGGTGGCGTTGAGCACCAGCGTGTACCTCAGCAGCGCCGGGACGAAGTAGGCCACCCACAGGGACTCCCCCCACAGGTACCAAGGCACGCAAATGGGGACGAAGAAGCACATGAGCAGCACAGACAGCTTGTAGTACCTGACGGTAAGAGGAGAGAAAGGAGGCGTCAGGAGTCAGAACAAAGACCCGGCCGGGACTGCTGCAGCGCCACCTTTCACCTACATGACACCTGTTCTTTTTTTTTTTTTTTTACAGGAACCGCAGGCCCGTTCAACCTGAATGACTCACGCAGTCTGAACATCAGAAAGCTTGAGGCTTATTGTGTGCATGTTTGCTCATCATTTCAGGTGAGGTAATGTTGCACAGTCTTGCCAAAGAAGCAACGTTCATATTTCACACGGCTGCAGCGCTGAAGAATTCCTATTTAAAAACGTCTCTGCGTGTCTTTGTACTTTTTTTTTGAATCCTTATCTTAAATCTTAAGTTACAACATTTGTTTTTATAATTTTGAGAGCAACAAGTGGATTCCAAGTGATGTGACGCTCCAAGTCCTGCTGAGTCTGTTTAAACTTTAAAGGCTCTTTTCAAATCTTCATTTATTTATTTTGCAGTATATTTTTTTGGATGCAAACGGAGCACCGTTGCATAACAAATTATCCAAAAGGTTCTCTAGACGGGAATAAAACAGTATATATTTAGCCAACTGTTTGCAGCCTCCCACACAACACGGATAATTTTAGCTTCCTGCAAAAATTGGTGCTCTGTTGGACCGCCAACATGTTCGGAAGGAGAAGAAAAAAAAAGGGTGGTCCCGCAGGGCGGAGACAGCACCTGGCCAGGTGTGTCTCAGCAAACCAACTAAAGGCATCAGCGTCTCTTTTAAGATTTCACAAGGGGATGATTTCCACGAGATGATCCTGATCACTGGCAGGAGGGCTGTGCAATTAATCGAATTTATTAGTCAAGACGATGTTAAAAAAAAAGATTCAAATTAATTTTCCTCTTGCATGCTTCCGGGCTGTGCGCCTTTATTTTACAAAATGCAAAAGTTTTGCACTTTATTTATTCATCGTTGTTCAGGATGATAGAAAAGCATTTTGTTTTGAAAGTGATGTTTGGTGAAAGACAGCTATGGAGATTCATTTGTTTTTGGTTCTCAAGTTTGCACTTTATTCCCAAATGAAGGAACTTCATCTTTGTTTATGAAGAACCGCTAGAAGAGTAGTATCTTCCAGTTGAACATTCCCATTAAGAAAATGTGTTTGCTATTTTTCTTTATAAATAAAGATCAAATATTTGAAATCATATATTTAATTGTTTTTTTGTAGTTTTACCAAAAAACAAAAAAACAAAATAGAAATCGAAAATTGAGTTCATTCATTCATTCATTCATTCATTCATTTTCTATACCCGCTTATTCCTGTTCAGGGTCACGGGGGTCTGCTGGAGCCGATCCCAGCTGTCTTAGGGCGAAGGCAGGGTGACACCCTGGACAAGTCGCCAGTTCATCGCAGGGCCACATAGAAACAAACAACCATTCACACTCACATGCACACCTATGGACAATTTTAGATGTGTTCAATTGACCTCACATGCATGTTTTTGGACTGTGGGAGGAAGCCGGAGAACCCGGAGAGAACCCACGCAGACACGGGGAGAACATGCAAACTCCACACAGAAAGGTCCCAGGCCCCGGAATCGAACCCACGACCTTCTTGCTGTGAGGCGGAAATTGAGTTTTCAGCAAAAAAAAAAAAAAATCTGGATTTTGTTTTTGTCCAAAATCGCCCAGCCCTCACTGGCAGCCTGCAGTCACTTATAAGAAAACTTCCCCAGAACAATGACACACACACACATTGTAAAAACAGTGCGACTCTGACCTCGTACCAGCAGCCAAAAACCTGAGTCACACTAGAACAACTGTAAGATTAGAATACAAAGGAACACCTTCGCCGCTGCTGACTTCAGACAACTTACTTTCTCTGGAACATAACCACTTTGTCGGCCAGCAGGTCCTTGAGCTCCAGCTTTCGTCCCCTCTCGATGACCTCCGGGTGTTTGCGCACCAGCAGCCAGCCGATGTGGGCGAAGAAGAAGCCCCGCGTGGCGTTGTGAGGGTCGCCGTTTGTCTCCGAGTACTTGTGGTGCACCCTGTGATCCCGGGCCCACTCGTAGATATCATTCTGTGGGCCGAGGAGGAGACGGATGCCACGCGGCACTTAGCGCTGGCCAGCAAAACGCCAATTACCGCAATAAGTGTGCGTCTGCGCGGGCGGTTTACCTGAAATGCCATGGAGTTAGCGACGCCGAGGAAGATCCTCAGAGGTAGCGAGGCCTTGTAGGATCTGTGGCTCCACAGGCGGTGAGCTCCTGCCGTGATTCCCAAAGCACTTATCACAAAACAAAACACAGCTGTGGAGAGAAAAGAGTCGACAACAAGAAAATTAGCTCATGCCTTCGACACCTGGCGTTTATTGCACATGTCGCAAACTGGTGGGCCTGATAAAGTGACACTACAGCTGCAGTATTTTTCTACCCAGTTTCACTCTGGAACGCAGTGAAGCGGCGTTGCACAACTACACCAAAAAAAAAAAAAAAAAAAAGATGAACGAAAATATCTGATACAGCTGCTAAACGCTGGGTTCTGCACTTCCTGCCAAAACTGCTGCTCTGTTCAACAAAAACAAGGTGACCAGGACAAGTACTAGTGCTTTTTGTGACACCACTAAGGGCATATTTCCAGAACTGAGGGTTTTTTTTTAATACAAACTTTCTGAAGAAGTAAAGATGGACAGAAACACAGATTATGGTCAGAAAACATTGCTTAAGGGAGTTTTGCATCATGTGGAACAGTGATGTCATTTATGAAATCAAGATGTAATGTTTATAAGACATGAACTCATTAAAAAAAAATAAAATCTAAACAACGGTCAACATTGATCTGGAACTTGCCTCCACATCATCTTTACATGTTCAATCGGCCCAGTTTACAATCCGCTACTTTCAGACTAGAAGCAACAGAACAAAAAAAAAAAAAAAAAAAAAAAACAAAGGGGCTCGTCAAACGGAGTCTCGGCGCTCTAATTACATAACGGCACGTGATGACACTGATGACGATGATGATGATGATGATGATGATTGTGAGAATGAATCTATTGAGATCACTGCTCATTGAACTACAACCAAAGCGACTCAGACTGTGATCGGCAATGGCAAACAATCCCTTTATCGCGGCGTGGAAACAGTGACATCTGATCTCATCTCTGTCTGTCTGTCTGTCTGTCTGTCTTCCTGCCTGTCTGTCTTCCTGCCTGTTTGTTTGTCTGTTCTGTCTTCCTGACTGCCTGCCTGTCTGTCTGTCTTCCTGTCTGTCTGCCTGCCTGCCTGCCTGTTTGTCTGCCTGCCAGCCTGTCTGTCTGTCTGTCTGTCACACCACAACACCCCGGACACCAGGAGCCTCGCGCTCTCACACATATATTCTTATACCAAACACCAGGCGGAAGCCGGCATCATCTCTCTGTAGGCTGTAAATAGTAAAATGTAAATGGGGGGGGGTGGAAAAAAATAAAACACACACACACACACACACACACACAATCGATCGGTGTGTTGCAGAGACACGGTCAACAGGTAGCAGCAGGACTCGTGCGTGTACTCACACCAGAGCAAGGTCAGGGGAGCTGCGGAAGGGATGAGGAACATGGCGTACGCGGCACTTAGATGCAACAGAGTCATCAGGATGACATTTTTCCACACGATGATCCGGGGAGGCCGGGGGCCCCCCTGCTCTTTATATGTGGCGTCGAACACGTCCTCCGTGCTGGCCTCCGCGCCTGGGCCGCCGCTGCTGCCGCTGCTGCCGCCGCTGCTGTTGGACCTGTGATGCTGCTGCGACGCCTCCGCCTCCGTCATCGTGGCAGCGGCTTGTTGATGCTCTTGGATGGGGGAGAAGAACTAAATAAATATATGCCAATAACGACGGGGGTGGAGGGGGCAAAGCAGCCGCGGTTACGGATGATGATGTGCCCGCGTCTGCGCCATACGCACATACGTTCAATAGCTCCAGCGCCCGCCGTGAATATTAATTTATTTATTTTATTTTTTATTTTTTTCTCCCCTTGTGCTAGCAGGCTAGGATAGCTGCTCGGCTCTGCCGAGGAGGAGGGGAGGACGACGACGACGGTAACGTAACGATGATGCTGAGTTATATCAGACACACCAAACGCGGCGCCCGAACCAAAAACCGACATAACACCTGTACGGAGGCGAGGAACTGGAGGAGACACAAGGAAGAGCAAACTCACCGAATCGACGCCCGAGTGCGAACGTTGGCCGGAGTGGAAGGTGGACACCTCGACCAAAAAACTACAGTCACCGAGACGACGGGGGTGAGAGAGAGGAAGGGAGACAGAGAGAGGGAGGGAGAGAGGAAAAGAGAGGGAGTGAAAGTCGGACTCCGCAGCGGACGAATCAATAAGAGCCGGAGCTCGGTGGCGCGGCGGACCAATCAGCGGCCGGATGCCGCCTTGAAGCCCGAGGTCTGATTGGCTGCTGCTTTATCTGCTGTTCACCTTTTATTCGTCTCACTTGTCAGATGTACGTTTACCTCCCCTGGAGAGCGGCTGTTGCTGTCTAGACACGCACTGAATCAAATGCATTCACACACAAGAGGTGTAGGGGGGAAAAAACAACAACATTCAAACAAGTACAAACGGGTTCCTGGCAGACGACAAACAGAGAAACCCTCCCACTCGTGACAGTTGATTTAAACCCGATGTGAAGAACACGGAATAGTTGCCTTAAAAGAAAGATTCCGCTACACTAAAGTGTTTCATCCTTATGATGTGACGAATTTCGAATTGTATACATCAAACAGTTTTCTGTGCATTTTTTCTGTGGGCTAAAAAATATATATATATATATATATATATATATATATATATATATATATATATATATATATATATATATATATATATATATATATATATATATATATATATATATATGAGGATGCATAGGAAAATGCATTTTTTAGGAAGAGGCATTGCCTTTTATTATTATCAATATTTTACAGATGCACACGGTTCACCTTTTTGGCGAAAACAGACCATTTGCCGCCATCTAGCGGAAGATGTGGGCAGCACAAGGAATAGACGCCGCTCTATGGGAGAAGAGCGGCGAGCCAATTTCACAGTGAGGTCTCCGGGCAGCTATCGGCCAAAACTGTGGTCCGCACTCGGGCAAATGTATGCCACGCAACACCAAAAAAAAAAAAAAAAAAAAAGACCCTCGTTCCATCTGCAGCATCCCAGTGACGTCATCAGCAAGCGCCTTTTATTTACTTCTGGTCCAGTGAGCGGCTGCCCCGGGTTCCTCCGCAATGGAAGTCAACAGGGACGAGGCGGAGCGGTGCGTCGACATCGCCACGGCGGCGCTGGCCGGCGACCAGCCGGACAAGGCGCAGAGGTTCCTGGAGAAGGCGCAGAGACTCTTCCCGACGGATAAAGCGAAGGGTGAGTTGAAGTGGCCCAGCTAAAATGGCCGAATAGAGGGGCGCTGCCTGCGGCTTACGGGGGTGGGTAGCGCAGCAGCATCATCAGCATCACCTGCATCCCGGATGAGAGCTGCGGTGCGTGTAGCCGCGGCCTTCGGTAGCGCAGCAGCCCGAGCTCGTGCCATCTGCTGGCCCTGCCGTCTCAAACTCACTCATGTTACCGATGTGCTTATAAGTGAAAGGCGGATCGGGGTGTTCTTGTTGTTGTGATGCTGCGCATTCCGTAACACTGGCTGGTCCACGAGTGTGATTGACATGACAAGAATGCTGTGCTTTTGATTTGTAGGACTAAAAGGCCAGAAACGGATGCTCATTGAATAGCTGCTTTTCTTTCATAAACATCTGTGTTAACACCATCTCTTTGACTAATGCATGTCGTTTTGACATTTTAGTAGACTTCTGGGACAATTGGCACATGAGGCAACATTCTAAAATGTACAGTGAATGTACAATGACACAGAAAGAAACACACAAAGTCAAAAACAGAAAATCCCCCCTCTGACTGACATCAGGCGCTCGCATAAGAAAAAAAAAACTGTATCAATCAATATAGATTGATTCATTTGTTCATTTATTGATGAGCGACTCAAAAATTCACATCTCCAGAATTTCTATTTTTTTTGCGGAGGGTATTTTTTCAAGGGAAAGATGATAATTTGGAAATACACAGACCGACTCAGGAAATTACATTCATATATATATATACATATATTTGTATGTATGTATGTATGTACACACACAGTTGTATGAATAAATCTATCAATATTGTAATGTTAATCAACAACAATCAATTACATCTAGCACTGCTGGAGCTAATAGCGAGGAATGGGTTCACGCCTCAACAAGAGGGACCCCCAGACTTCAGTGGGGACCAGGGGCCCCGACAGCGGCAGACTAACGGCAACAGCCCCAGACCTGAAGCCAAGCCCTCAGACAGCTCCAAACCCTACACAGCAGATCAGATGGAAGCTGTGAGGAGGTGAGGCAGGCTGAGAATCCTGTCAATGTGGAAGATTAGCCGGACCAAGAAGCTGCTCTGTCACTAACAAGGTCTTATCCGTGCAGGGTAAAACAGTGTAAAGACTTCTATGAAATTCTCGGGGTGCAGACGGACGCCTCCGAGGACGAACTCAAGCGATCCTACAGGAAGCTGGCTTTGAAGTTCCATCCGGACAAGAATCACGCTCCAGGTGCCACGGAGGCATTTAAAGGTGAGGTTAAACTGGTAAACGACAAAGATGAAAGTGTAGATCAACTGGAGTGTCAAATGTCAAAGTGTTTTTCTTTGCCAACAGCTATCGGCAATGCGTATGCTGTGCTGAGCAACGCCAGCAAAAGGCGACAGTACGACCAGTGTGGCGACGAGAGGACCAACCCGTCCAGACAAGGACCAGAAAATGGGAACTTTGAGCCCGACATTTCCCCAGAGGATCTCTTCAACATGTTCTTCGGTGGAGGCTACCCGTCCAGTAGGTGTCCCTCTGTTTTGCTTTGTGACCCCCAACGCGAGCGTGACCTGCCCCGATAACACGTGTCACCTTGACGCAGGCACCGCCAACGCCTACAATGAGGGGAGGATGCGTTACCAAAGACGAGAGAGGAGGGAGCGGCCGCGGGATGTAAGTCGTCGGCTCACCTCTTGGCGGCCAGCAGAGGGAGACATTGAGTCGCTTTTTGTTTTTCTGAGATTTTTTTTTTTTTTTTTTAATGAGAATTTTGTACTGAGTTGCTGAACTTTTTGGTTTGTTTGCTTGTTTTCCAGGGGGGGCTGGCTCTCTTTGTGCAGATCATGCCAATACTCATCCTGGTCATTGTGTCGGCGCTCAGTCAGATCATGGTCAACAACCCCCCCTACAGTCTCAGCTACAGGCCGTGAGTCTTGCTTCTCGCTTTTGAAGTCTGCCCACAGTCACCGCCTGTTTCTTTAGATTAATATTCCATAATATGTCATGGTGTTGTAGTACTGGAGATTGACCTTGGTCTCCAGACCACTTTTTAAGGGTCTGGTCTTGTCTCATTTTTTACTCGGTTTTGTCTTGGTCTTGGACTGGACGGACTCGGGATTTTCGATGAAGATCGGTCAAGACTCGGCCAACACTGCAGTGACAGATAATAACAGAAAAGAATCCAGCTGCTGTTGTGTTACGCTCTCTTTGTGACACCCAGAGTGAGACCCTGCCCCCTTATTCTTTAATTTTTAATTTTATGAAGCAAAGTTGTTTTTTTGAAAATGGTTCAAAATAGTTGGCAAAG
Organism: Thamnaconus septentrionalis; assembly: GCA_009823395.1. NCBI lineage: Eukaryota > Metazoa > Chordata > Actinopteri > Tetraodontiformes > Monacanthidae > Thamnaconus > Thamnaconus septentrionalis. Next base: position 26,495,108 of record CM020503.1, read on the forward strand.
CAGCAAAATGTTCAAGAAAATGATTAAAAGCTACCTTGCCGAATAGAGATGTTGCTGTTGGATTTAGAAGCAAACTTGAATTTAAAAAAGATACTGGTCTTTTTTGTTTTGCTTTGTTGTTATTTTTCTTTGATTTATACAGTCTTGGTCCGGTCTCGATCTCGATACTCTCTAGTCTTGATAGCGTCTTGGTCTTGGTTGGTGCCGTCTTGACCACAGCACTGATATATCATAATCTGTTTGTGCATTATGGATCACAAAACTTTATTCCAATGTCACATACTGGTTATTATCATCACATCATGTATTGTATCATATGAGTTCACTAAGCATTTTAAATCTAAGCCACCTCTCTCTGTGTTCCCTTCTTTGAAACTCCTGTGGCTTCTGGCACCACATGTGACCCGTTCAGCCTCAAGTCACACCAGCCGAGCTGTCTGCCATGTCATCCGTCTGTCAGTTGTCTCCGTCGCGCTCACATGATTGCGTCGCTGCCAGTCTCACTCCTGTATCTGCGCGCAGGTCAGCGGGTTACACGCAGAAGAGGCTGACGGAGAACCTGAAAGTGCCATATTACGTGGGGGAGCACTTCTCCAAGGAGTTCACCGGGGTGATCCTGAGGAACCTGGAGAAGACGGTGGAGGACGACTACATCTCCAGCCTCTGCAACAACTGCTGGAAAGAAAAGCAGCAAAGTACGCAATGAGTTTCAAATCCGTTTCTCATCAGTTTTCGGGGTGACGGTTAAAGACTGACCAGTGTCTTCACTGTGGCGTCCTGCCTCGCTTCTTGCAGAGGAGGGCATGCTGTACCGAGCTCGCTATTTTGGAGACGGCGATCTGTACCAGAGGGCCCAGCGAGCTCGCACGCCCAGCTGCGTCAAGCTGTCTGAGATCACGGCTTCGCTAAACGGATGAGGCTGCTGCGGCCAAAGCAAGTTTTCCTGCGACTAAACCCGTCCAGCTGACGGTTTTGTTTGCAATGCTTGAGCATCATATTTGACTGAATGTCTTGTTTTTTCGCGTGTTTTCTTCCAGGTGTGCTGAGTCAACATAAAACATCACCGGCTGTAAATAGAAGAGCTTTAACAATGTGAAGACTTGAGGATGACTCATCGAGCAACACAAACAAACCAGCAGCAGCGACCTGCATCGAACTGACTGGCTGAGCCAAACTGCAACTCTGGAATATGAAGTGAAAATCCGACCTTGTTAATATAATGACATATAGAGGAAAGCCAATTATAATAGCTTGCCTTCCTCATAAGATAGCGGGGCTTGGAGAATCTTCAGGTCCCAGTTTTTACCCGGAGCCATCAAACTGACCCACGGTCAGTTCATGTTTTGTTTTGTTTTGTTTTTTGAGGGAGGCCGCTCCTGTTTTTAAAAAAAACCAACAAAAAAAAACCAGAAGTAGTGGTTAGGTATAGAGACATGGATGTTAATCATTTTCTAGTCGTGTTGGCACCACAGTGAATGCTTCCCGTTTCTTTGCTGCAGTCAAATCGGCGGAGGAGGTTCCTTTGACAAAGTGTTTGTGGACTTCACTTCAGATGCACCTTCTGAAACTATGCAGGAGAAACGCCAAACCTCCGATAAACACACACTTACACACACACACACACACACACACACACACACGCTCCCTCTCTCTTTCTCCTCTGACTTACACTTGAAACACAGAAACTCTGTGTGTGTGTGTGTGTGTGTGTGTGTGTGTGTGTGTGTGTGTGTGTGTGTGCATGCGCGTAATTTAGATGAAGGAAACATCCCTTTACACTCGACCTCCTTTGTTGTCATAGCCGTTAGAACTTTTAAGTGTTCCCTCAATGTTCTTCACAGTGAAAGCCAATAGAGCTGCAGACGTGCCTCCCCAATACGGGACCTCAGTAGTTTCTAGTTGCAGAGCATTATTGTACCTAATGAACATTGTCTGTTTGGAAATCAATGTCACTATTTTTTTTTTTAAGTTTATATTGTGCTATGTGTTTGTTTGTTTTTATATTTCTTTTGAGATCATGTCAATTGTTTGCTCTTACAACCCCCAAACAAATCTTGCACACTTGCTTTTCCCATCTTGTTTTTAACTCCTCTAGATTTCAAATAAAAACTTGATGCTGAGATGTCGCGCTGTCCAGTGACGTGCTCACAGCGAGCAGAACGAGCAGAGACAATGCGGAGATGAAAAGTTCAGTCAGCGCTTTGCTGGCCTGTGTGCGGAGGCAGCCGCCTGGCCCAGCGAGACCAGGAACTAAAAACACGGCTTTGTGCTTGCTCACATTTTCGGGGGGGGGTGTGCAACATGTGCAACGCAAGCAGCGCCGCATTCTTCCGCCGCAAATGTTCTCAGCTGTTTTTGGCACATGTCACATCTCGGCTTGCTGCGTTTCGTTTGCATGTTGTTGTTTTTTTGTTTGTTTTGTTTTTTGTTCCCGAATGTTCTTCAAGACAAGTTGTTTTTGCATGACGAGCCTGTCAGCTCGTCATGCAAAAACACACCATACCACACCAAGTATTTCTCTCTTGCAACAATCAGATGCTTTACCATTTTTACCTTTGTGGTTAAACCACCTAAAATGTGTTTCCCCTTTCAGTGTTTCTGTATGGAAAGACTGGGGGGAAAAAATGAGTTGGGCACACACAAGGACTCTTTAAAAAAATAATTTATTTTTCAGTCATATAAGTAGAAAAAAAAGTGCAATGATATGAGCATTTGAATGTCAAATAAATAATGTGGGAAGCAGGACGCGTCTATGCCAAAACCACAAGAAATGACCTTTTGTTAATCAGAAGCTGTGGCTCACACGTCGACTGCACAAGGCCTTTTTTGCTTGTTAATCCATGCAGTCACTCTGGTCCCTCATGGTTTGCTTGGTGTACAGTTCACTCAAAAGTACATTACAATTCATGTATATATATATATATATATATATATATATATATAAAAAAAAAAGGAAAGAAAGTAATGGTTTTTGAGTTACTATAGCTAGCTGCCGTTGTGTGGTTTCAACAGAAACTGTTGGGTACGTGCAAAACGCCAGTGGAGCAGATGTTGTCGCATATGATGGTTACATATGAAAATCTGACTGTCGGGCTGGAGTGACTCTTCTTTCGCTCCCTCATACCATAAGACTTCAGCTCCCTTACAGTGGGAGCAACGGGCTACATCATCACATACGTCCGCTCCGGTGCAGAAGGCTCTACATACAGTACACACCATGGTATAGCGATAAGGCCCTTCAGTGAGCTTAACAACTGCATTTTTTTTTTTTTTTTTTGAAAAACTGCAGACAAGACAGCGTGGAGGCTCTCAGCACTCCTCGATGAGCAGCTCCTCAGAGCAGTAGAGCTTCTTCTTGATGACGCGGAAGCCGGTGCTGAGCTTGATGGCTTGTCTCACCACCGGCGTGGAGGGAGACTTGGGGCTGAAAAGTCCTTGGATTTTGGGCCAGAGGCCGCCAGACTCCAGCCTCAGCACCAGGGTGAGCTGAAAGGTGGGGACGAGGTAGGGGTCCACGGATAGCTGGGCCACGCTCTCGCAGGTGGGCCCCTGCTCCACGCACAGGTCGATGAGGGCCCCCCGCAGGCCGCAGGGTTCGCTGGCCGCCAGGTGCAGCAGCTCCTGCCCGATGTGCTCCAGGAGCTTCTCTGGGATGAGCAGTTTGGCGCAGCGCAGGGCGCAGTCCGAGTCTTTGGCCTCTTTCAGGCTTCCTGCGATCAGGTCCACCACCTCCTTGAGGATGGTCTCCTCCATGGGGTCGTAGAAGAGGTCGTCACTGGAGGGCGACAGCTCGCAACAGACGTCTGAACCTGCGATAGGACCCGAAATAATAAGAATGATTAAAATGAAAATTAGCAATCGGTTAAAAACTGCACATGCCGAGTGAACCAGGGGGAGGATTCCATTCATCCCTCTAAAGCAGATTGTTTTTCTTGCGGCTCAGCTTACCTGAGTCCGAGAGGTCACTCCTGCTGCCATTGTTGGAGCCCGACTCGATGCTGCCGGTGCTCGCCGGGGAGCTGAAGTCGGCCAGCCTTTGCACAAGTTTGCTCCAGGACAGCCTCCTGGGACTGGCGTCCACGGGAGAGGGGGGCAGGCTGCTCGCGTCCGTGGGTGCAGAGAGAATAGGCATGGCTTGTTTGTCCGCTTTGCAGCATTCAACAGGATCAGCTGCTCTCTGATGGTCAGCTGTTTGTTCATAGAGGGGAGCGGACAACAAGAAAAAGAAAGAGAGGATGAGCTTTCAAACGTGCATGTTCAAGTTGAAGCTGTGACCACGTGAAAAATGGACATTTTTAAAAGAGAACTTAACAAGCAAGTTTGCAAAAGACACAGCATTGTTCTGTTCTGCTGCTGTTAAAATGCCAAAAAAAAATAAATAAAAAAAATACCAGCAATAGAAATAAAGCAATACTTACAACTAACACGATGAGGTCCAGTGCCTGAATCCGCGAGACAATTTCTTTTGACGCTTATGACAGTTATTGTTTGCGCAAACCTAACGACGACAGTTGCCGATGCGTCCTGTGTCTGTCGCCAGCTTGCCAGGCTATGCGGCTTGGTCTCGCAACAAAGCTTATAAAGGGGATCCGTTTGGCCACGCCCATCCTCCCCGCTCGGCCAATCGAAAAGGGAGGCACGCCATCTGCCCCGTATCTTGCCTGGTAACATGCCAGCGGAGAAGGGAGACAAACAGTGGGAGGACGGGGAGGGGAGGGGAGGGAGGGAGGGAGGCTGGTGATGAATAGCAGCCTCCAGTCCTATGGAAATGTACAGGCACTTGGTCGGGCCTGCAGGGATCGTGTTGCACACCTTGTTTTTGTCCAACAACAATCCATAAAGCTTTTGCTCAGGGCTCGGCTCGTGCCTTTGTGCCTTTGTGCTGAGAGTCAGTGACAGCAGCAGCAGCAGCAGCAGCAGCAGCAGCAGATTGGTGGCACTGCAAGGAGAGCTCCAGCCGGCTCAGTGTTGCAATGAACATTACGTCATCTGTTTTGCCCAAGCATTACATCAGAATTTTTTATCTGCACACTCACACACACAGAGATGCAAACACCAGTGCATCGGCGCAAGCGGTTGCACGTCCGAACGCCGAGCTTCTGATGGCAGACAGATAAAAACCAATGCAACAACAGCACTAATAATAAAACAAAATGCGAAACAGGAGGACGTGAGGTCAGCGTAGGGCATCTGCTGGGATGCCGTGGCCAGGTATACGTTTCAATTTGGTGCACCGTGCTCTTCAGGGTGACAGGAATATACAGCGAGAGATGCTTGGTTTGGGTTTTGCCTCCCATCTGTTGAGGCAAATTATCTAAATTTTCATATTCGTATTTATGCACAAAACAAAATGTCAAAGGGCCGCAATCAGAAAGGCAACTGTTAAAGGTCCAGTGCATGAGGTTTTCTATACAGTCCCGGCTGTGATGTCAGGGAAGAACCAAAATGCAGGTTGTTGCTTCGCACATGTAACTGCACAGCATGTCATAGTATCGTAATTACAAATGCCTCTTGCTAAACGAATAAAAATGCAATACTTTATTATTTCATGTACATTATCTCAGTAAATCTTTCATGAATTAATTTATCATTGTGACTGATTAAGAAAAAACAAGACCCGAGTTTATGGATTAATGTATCACTCGGTCACCAAATATTAAATAGATGAGGAAGTATGAATTAATGCAAGTTTGAATAAACTCTTTAAGTAGAGACTGTTGTTGTTTTGCCAATAATCCACATAAAGTGAGTAGCTCACGTGGCAGAATTTGACAGTCTGAAAACATACGTTCAGTGCTGTCATGTAATCAAAGGCCCAGTGTCTAAAATGTTACGTTCAGAATGCATTTTGTAAACATTGTTGCTATTATCCCTCTTTTTTGATGCCCTACTTGGAGACAATAAATATGAGGTGGTGCACTATGCCTTCAATGACAGTCATTATGTAAATATTTCTTATTAAAGTAGAAAGTTTATCTTAACTAAAACCACACATGTATTTTCTATTCGACAAGACTTGGCAAGTAGAAAGTTCTGTGAGATGTTTGGCCTGAAAGTCATTGCAGGGAGTTGTGAAATCCTAGTTTTGCAAAAACAAACATCCAAATAGCAGCAATACAGCAATAAAAGAGCCATAAAGTGGGAGGCCGAGTGTCCTACTGTACATGACACACTGAGTGTTTTCTCTGAGGAAAGTTTTTGGACGGCAGCCAGACATGAACAGCGCCACACCACGTGAGAGGGACAGCCTGTACAATGGGGAGGAACTGAAACACATAAACACGTGCAGGCGCGGCATGTTCTGAGAAAGGGACGTCTTGAGGGAACAAAGACGTGATGAAAAAAACAAAACTTGTGTTTGTTTCTTTTGCTGCAGTTTAAAGAAAAACTCAAAACTCACTGGAATCATACTCGAGGAACTCGCACAGTGAATTTCCTTGAAAGCGCAGGCTAAAAGAAACCTCTGGACTTGTGAAAACTCTGCAAGTCCAAGGTGGGGGCGTGTCTTGTATTATCCAGGGACGTCCTAAGACATGTACGCCCACAGCAGAACAGAACGTTCTGTATGTTCCCATCCCACTCCATCAAAAGAGGCTTGTTCTCTGACCAAAACACCAAGATTTGCATGTTTCCTCAGTGTCAACACGGCAGATAAGCAAACCCAGAACGTTTCTACCACCCAACAGGTCCGTTTAGAGAACACGCTTGACATCCTGTGCACAAAATAAGAGATCACTAGCTGTGTGAAGTAGGTTAGGTCAAGCCACGCTGTTGCACACAAACAAACAAAACGGCAAATGACCCAAGGAATGTCCAAGCTGGACTTTATTCACAGACTCTCTTTTGTTTTGCTTTAAGTGTTGTTGAAAGCAGCAGCGGCCAGGACCACAGAGACAAACAGTGTCAGATTAGGAAGGCAGCAGGTTTGAAGAATTGGGTTACACAGCTGTTGAGCACAACCTTTGGGTGTTTTATTACACGAGCTAAGATGCGACTTCCTTCAATACTGACGGCAAGGGGTGACGTCAAAAACAACTTTATTGGCCTAAAAGGTACAAAATTCTGTATTTTACACAACTAAGAAAATTAAAAACAAGAACATTTTCAGTTGAAAGCCAGGCTGTTTTTTTGATGACGTTCAGAGGAGGGAAAAAATAAGACTAGTTGTCGAAAACCTGTGTTCAAAATAAGATTTTAGAATGAAATCTCAAATGATATCTTCATGCAATAATGAACACTTTAAATATGTCATATTTTATAGATTTGAATAAACCCAGAAAGTATTTATATAAATTATGAACTGTATTCATACAAATAATAAAACAGTCCTCTCCATTTCTCTGACAAATGAATCTTAGTTCATGATGGTGTGAATCCCAGCAGCTGTTCGATTGGTTTGTATCTCCACTCGTCTGCCTCCAGCTCCTCCACCAGGCTGGCCAGCTTCTCCATGCGAGAAACTTGTTGATCTGAAAGGGCGTCCGTTGTTTTTGTTAGTTGTCAGGCAATTCGAGCACATTCTGAAAAACACAGATCGCGGCTTACCGTGTTTGACCTGTTTGAGCGTGGAGGCAACTTGGTAGCTGAAAACAGACTCGCATAAAAACCTGTCGGAACCATCTGAAAAGTAGCACGGAGGAAAAAGAGAAGTTAGCAGGCGGCTGTTGGAGATTTGTTGGGCTGTGTTCACACCAAATCTAATGCTGGGATAAAAAATACACAAAAGATTTTGCATTTATTTTCAATGAGTGACAACATTCAACAGACTCTATCCCAGCTATCCACTGTTAATGGTAATGCCTCTTTTCTAATGTCACATCTTTTTCTTTCTTTTTTTATACCTGTTGTGATGTCAGAGCTAAATCAATAAGTCACGAACACGCCTATGGTCTGGACTGCTGTTGACACTGTTGTTAATTGTGTAATGAAAAATACACAACCATACTGTATTATTGCTGAGCTTATGCAACTAAATACACAAATGCTTTTGTTATCTTATTTTATGCAAACACAGACTGGGCCTTAATTTAGGAATAGGTATTAGTAAAGAGAGGAAACAGGAAGGCGAGTTTGCCCATTGCTTAGCATTCTGTAACAAGGACTTCATGTATTACATGTACACAAATGATGAAAATATGTATTTTTCTTTGCTAGCATCCATGTTTTAATGACTCAGAATGGACGACAGATATACTTGGGACATGCCTCCTCTTATGACATCTTAACATTGCCTGGATTTTATATTTTTCTAAGTCTAATGTTACTAAATATATTGAGTCAATGGTCAGTTGAAAAACAACAGTGTACGAATCAAGAAAATAATCTCATTATCAGGATCATTGACATCCCTATGCAATCAAGTGTCTCTAGTTAGTTAAGATATTTTTTACTTTCTGGTACGCTTATGCATTTCATGGCATATTCAAGAGCACTGTATTGTTTACATTGTTATTTTGGCTTTTTAAAGTATCTCTAATGTATTGCTGTTGTGGCACAAAAGCAATGCTGCACCATGTCATTCAACCAAATAAACGGCTTGATGGTTTCTGTAGCTTTTTGGGTTTGCATTTTGCGTGACAGCTTTAAAATCCAATGTGTCCAACAGCCAAGCCAGGGACTCGCTTTGACCACCGTGTTACCTTCAAGTGTATGCATTGTTTTATTTTTTTTACCTTCCATCATTTCCCCGGCGCCTTTGGGGTAGGTGTACAGCACCTTCCGAGGAGGGATGAGCTCTGAGGCGCTGAACCCAGAACCAGTGACCGAGCTGCCGCTCACACCTCCCGCCGAGGACGACGACGAAGACGCTGCCATTACCTCGACAAACTGGAAAACGCATAAAACAAACCACAGAGACATTTTGACACTTGAACCACTGCAACAGCGTTTGCAGCTGCCCTCCAACATAACCGAGTTGGAGGAAACTCACTCAAGTTGGCATCCAAAGCAAATCGGCAATACGGGTAATACGTGTAGCTTTTAACATATAACTTATATTAAAAACTTAGCTTACCTACAACTAGCTTGTAGGTGGCTAGACAAGCAAGCTAACGTCCAACAGACACCAATATAACTCAATTATACACATGGTCAACGTAACAAGAGCCGGCAATAAAATAAGCATTCTGATAACATACCTTGACTATGATCTTCCAGTAAAGATTTAAATCCTTTGAAATTTTGAAAAAACTATTCAGTTGTTTGTTTGGGCGTTCTGTTACGTGGTTACGACAGAGACATCAGTTTACGGCTAAAGCGTCCCAATCCTTACAGTCAACTTCATACGAATGCAGATGGATCCTTCCCGCCTCCGTGTCGTGCCTAGGCCATTCGCATGTGTTGTAGATCTGTTTTACGTCGAAACCGGCTTGTGGGTGTCGTAAAGGAGTTCAACTTGTACGGAAACGTCAAACGAAAGCGTCGAAACAATTAGCGTGTAGCTAGTAGCTAAACGTTGTTGTTTTTTTAAAGCTACTTTCACAATACGAACACTCGTTTCCAGGGGTATTTTCGTTGTCAACTTATGTTGTTTTTTATTATAAAAGCTTGTTTCTAGCTCATGTCAGCTAGCTTGAACTATGGAGGTTTTGCGACCAGCTCTCATCAATATTAAAGGGAGAATATATAGAAGAAATACTACCAAGGAAGATCATTATGAGGAAGAGGAGGAATTCTCATACATGGACACCGCAGGTAGGCTGAGTTCATCTAATTCACAAACAGTAGTACATACACACAACAGCAATACAAAAACAACAATTACTTCATTCATTCATTTATGCATGTCACTTCTTATTTGTATTTGTCCTGCTATTATATGTAGAGAGTGAATACCTTGAAGAAATGAGGCATGTGATATGCACAACATTGAGCAGACTGATAAAGGATTCCGCTGTGCCATCGATGTCCCAAGTGTTCTTTACAAGTGAGTTTTTTTTTTTCCTCAGAAGAACACACTCAATTTTCTAGAGAACATTTATTATATTATATTATATTTACATTTTATTAACAATTATTAGCCCTTCCCCCTTTATAAGAATCTTATGTCTAAGTTGTTTTTGGTTATTTATCTGCTCTGCAGATACATCATCGGGAAAAAGGGGGAGACACGCAAGCGTCTCGAGTTTGACACAAAGACATCCATCAGCATCCCGAAACAAGGCGTGGAAGGACAGATAGGTGGGAATGAAGAGCATCAGCTTGGGGAAAAGTCCAAATCTAAATTCCGTGCATCATCTTCACCTTCTTCTTTTGCTGACAGTTATCACGGCTCCCAACAAGTCCGCAGTCTCATCTGCGGTCACACGAGTTGAGGTCCTGGTGGAAAGTTTTCGGAAAAAGCAGCCTTTCACACACTTCCTGTCCTTCCCTCTGAGCCATCCCAAGATTCAGGAAGGATTCCTCAGATTTAAAGAAGAAGTGCTGGAGCAGTGTTCACAGGTACTGTTGGGGGAAAGAAACGACGAGATAAACATTCATTCATCTTTTATGCCCGCTTATTCCAATTCAGGGTCACTGGAGTCTGCTGGAGCCTATCCCAGCTGTCTTAGGGTGAAGGCAGGGTGGCACCCTGGACAAGACGCCAGTTCATCGCAGGGCCACATAGAAACAAACAACCATTCACACTCACATGCACACCTACGGACAATTTACTGTGTTCAATTGACCTCACATGCATGTTTTTGGAGTGTGGGAGGAAGCCGGAGAACCCGGAGAGAACCCACGCAGACACGGGGAGAACATGCAAACTCCACACAGAAAGGTCCCAGGCCCGGGCCCCGGAATCGAACCCACGACCTTCTTGCTGTGAGGCGGTAGCGCTAACCACTGCGCCACCGTGTCGAGATAAACAACCATGTTTTCTAATTGCTTATTTTGTCAAGCCAACACCAGATCCCACAGTCATTGTATCTGACGTGGGTAATTCATCGAGGCATATTCTCATGTCTGTGAGTGTAGATTGACTTTGCGTGATTTATTTTTGATTTCACATATTGTTGTCATCTGATGCACAGGATCACGGAGTGGAGGAAAGCATCTTTCAAAACCCTGCAAAGCTCCACCTGACAATTGGCACCCTGGTTCTGTTAAATGACACAGAAGTGAGAAAAGCCAGCGAGCACCTTCAGGTGTGTCAAAACACCATCAGGTAGGTGTCAAAACAAGACATCATGTCTTGAGTGTCAATATTTTCCAATGCAACCGGAGCAAAAGTGAGATTCATGGAATTTGAAATAGTCCCTAGTCACAGCCTGGGTGGCATGTTGTCTTAACCACTACATACATGGGCCCTCAGTTTTATTTTTAGTCATTTGTTTGTGTGCGCTCTTATCCCAAACACACACGCTGAAGGCAGAAATAGTCACCAAACAAATGCAGCTTTTATTCCTCTTTGACTAATGTTCACTAACAAGGTGCCAGGTCTGCCTGTTGTCATGTATAACTGGGCCGAGAGCCACCACACAGGCCGGCTGAGCCAGATGGTGTTAAGAGATTGTGAAATGTCGATGGTTTTGGCTTATTTAGAGGTTTTGTTGGCCGCAAGAAAAATATAGAACAGCACCGGCCCTGTTCTTAAAAAAAAATAGACTGCTCTGTTTAACTTAAATGACCGTGTGAGATCAGATTGAATGTCTTCATACGTCTTTGGAGACAATGGACTCTGAGCTACTGAAGCCTGTAAGATGAGTCACACAGCAGTCTTTCTTTTGTTGCCGACCACCAGGGACATCACAGAAGGGAAACCGCTGCCGCTAGAGGTGACAGGCATAGAGTACATGAATGATGACCCAGCTTCAGTGGACGTGTTGTATGCAAAAGTCAGCGTGAAGGACAAGTCTGACAAGTAAGTGAATCATTAGCAGGTGTGTTTTAAAAGGATCGGCTTTGCAAACTTGACACAAACTGAACTTTTTACTCTGCAGAAAACTCTTGTTTTGTTGTTGTTGTTGTTGTTGTTGTTGTTGTTGTTGTTGTTTTTTCAACTTTTACCTCTGCTGCTGCTCTGGAGGTTGCAGGGGCTTGCAGATCGGCTGGTGGAACACTTTGTGTCAGCAGGGCTCATGGTCAGAGAGTGGGACCGAGTTAAGCTGCACGGCACTGTGATGAACACCCTGTTCAGAAAGGACTCCACTGGTAAGGCCATTACACACCCCAGTGATGAGCTAAGCACCAGCGTCGCTGCGGTCGGCTCAAAAACAAAGTGATTGACTGGCTGTGATCGCATTGTGGTAGCTTCTACCCTGATCCTGTTTTCCAGTGTCCCCCTTATTTTCTCTTGGCTTGGGTCTGCGCTGTTGTTTGAACCATCGCAACAACAAAATTCCTGAATGTAGGCATGAGGCAGCTCGTTCTGGGCTGGTTCAGCCGCCGCTCCTGCTTACGTGCAGCGGGCGCCGTGTTTTCCAAGAAGTGCCACAATGTCTTCATTCATTGCTGCCGTGGATAAAGTCCAACCGCAGTTCTCAAATTTATCCGCAGCTGACCAACAAGGCAGCACAAGCGAGGGGCCGTTCCACCACTGACAGTTTTTATCAGCCGCTTGATGAATCCTGGCAGAAAACAGCAGCTTTCTCAACATGGCCTTGTACACGTTGTACAACCGGGTTTTTTTTTGTATGTACCTTCATGTGGTTTGACGTCACATCTACATGCAAACAGGTTTTTGGGTCACTAATAACGTAACTTTGGGAAACTTGGCAGAGTGCGTTCTGTTAGAGCTGTGACGGTGCATTGTCGTGCAGACCTTTTACACGTCCTCCAGTTGTTCACCACACGGGCTGCACTCAGGACCATCGGATGGCATTTTTTGTTGCATTGCATCAACTTTATGTACCGGTGTAATCTTCAGAAGAAACTCATTGGCAGTTGCATGCACAGACGCTGCTGTCAAGGTTGAGCCTGTTCTGGTCTTCTCTTGTCTTTCTGCTTTTTTTCCCCTCCCTGAACGTCCGCCTTACATTTAGAAATTGCATCATAATTTCTCTGTTTGCCGTGCACATGGTCTGAGCTGACAGATGTGGATGAGAAAAAATTACAATATTGTTAATGTACACAGATTTTTCAGTTTGTACATTCATTCATTCATTCATCTTCTTTACCCGCTTATTCCAATTCAGCGTCACGGGGGTCTGCTGGAGCCTCTCCCAGCTGTCTTAGGGCGAAGGCAGGGTACACACCCTGGACAAGTCGCCAGTTCATCGCAGGGCGTTTGTACATTTAGGGCACAAAAAAGATTTTGTTTTTAAACCCTTTTGAAAAAGCCATTAATGTCCTTCAGTTAGCATTTGAGCTAATCTTTCCTTGTTTTTGTTAAATGAAGCTTTCAATCTGTTTTCACTGTGTTGATGTTTTCTTTTTAATGTTGTATTTTCCAGTGGAGGACGCGGGTGGCCCTGGAAGGCAAGGCCTGAGTAACAGAGAAGCGTTTGATGCCAGAAACATACTAAAGGTTAGACACAGTGTTCTTAGTTGCACTTGACCTTTTGGCTGCTGCAGGACTACAAACACTCAAGACCTGAACTCACTGGCTGACGCCAGTTGCATCTTTAAGAGCTAGATTCAGGACACAATCTGCTGGACGTGGCTGATGCAGTTCTGCCTGCCGGGCATAAATACCCTGCGTGGGTTTTTCAGCTGTGGTTGACATTTCCAGAGGCCCGTGGGGATTTTAGATAAGACTACCTCAACAGGTGAATTAGGAAGATTTGGCTCCACGGCACTCCGCCACGCAGAGAGTATAATCAGGTTAATTTACGACGCTAATTCGCTGCCTTCAACGTTACCAAAGGTTTAATGCTTTCAGTCTGGCATTTAGTGATTTTGCTACCAGCTAACAACTGTGATGATAATTTAGATTTGTCTTTGGTTGTTGTTTTCTGTTTTGTTGTTTTCTCTTATCTAATCGTATATACTTAATTTAGTTCATAAGCTTGTATATTTATTTAAGTTGGGGGTAGGTACACATAAGTTTTTACTTCTTCCTACCCCTTTTCGAGCATGACTAATATTATTTTGATGTATATTTCACTGTTGTTTGATTACTTATCCAATTTTTTTATTTATATGTTTTTTTAAGTTTTCTTTCGTATGTTTTGGGTTTTGTGTCCCTTTTGTTTTCTTATTACTTTTCATGTTCGAAATAAATAAATAAATCAATCAAATCAAATCAAATCAATAATTTGATCAGCTAAAAAACACGGCAGAGCCACAATATTCAGCATTTGCCAATATAGAAGCAGATCTGGTGCAGCTCAGCATTTGGGCAATAGTCCTCCACTGTAAATAGAAGCAGTTCATTTTTTTTTAATGCACCTGTTCCCATGCTTCACCTTTTTTAATGTCACATAATTCATATTGAAAAGTTGTGTTCTGTTTGTTTTTTTCACTTTGTCATTTGATATCAAAAAGCCAGAGTTAAACTGCAAAAAAAAAAAAAAATCCACATAGAAAAGGGATGAGCTAATTAAAGTCTGCAGCACAACTTATTCCCAGTCAGAAGTTCTATTGTTATTGTAGACAGGGTTCTTTTGCAAGAGGTCATTGTTAACACATGTGTAAGTGACAAAATACAAGAAGAAGTTGCCATTCTGGCCAGGTGTCGCTTGAAAGAACCTTCCAACTGCTGTGAAAATGGTCTTTCGCACTCATCTCAAATCGCACATTTCTTTGAATTTCATTGCAGATGTTCGGCACTCACCACTTTGGAGGGTTTGAGCTGAACACCGTTGCGTTGTCCCAGCGATATTCCACCGACTGCACCGGCTACTACACCTCGGCAGGAAGCCTCAGCTTCTCCTGAGCTCCCTCTCTGCACATCAAAAGGTCGTGGAATGTATAAAGTAAGAACACCCCAAAGAGTGAATTTACCGTTTTGCAGTCACACGCCAAATGTTGAGGCTCATTGTCCAGTAGGTGTCAGCAGAGAGCTGCAATTTTTTTTTTTCTTCGGTTCATCTGAACCAAATTCTTTTGGGAAAATATCTTGGGAGTTGTTTATGCAGAGAAATAAGATTATCATTGCGCAGACTGATTAGGATTCTAGACTGAAGCGTGATCTCTTTTGGGAGGCAACAGCATCAAAGTAAATGTCTCAAAAATATATTTTAATAGGACTGAAAAATCAATGGGGGATATTTTTGCATCTATTTGGGATTAAACACTTTTCTGTAAGGATTTTGCTCATGTTAAATGGTGCACGTTTCAAGGTTTGCGATGCAGAAGGTTTACGTCTGAGCATGAAAGTGGATCATGCGAGTTTGAAAATCAAAGCCATTCATCTGGTTTTAGGTCAGACTTGGATTTAAGCAGGTTTACCTGCATTGTAAATGAACATTCAATTAAGCGGCGGAATGTGGATTATTTTACACACAGCAGTGCCCTGTCATAGATGACTCTACTCACAGCTGGTGCCGAATAGATCAAATTATCTCCAGTCTATATGTGCACAGTTGGGTCACGGAAGAAGTCACTATTAATGTGCTGTCCTGAATTATTGAACAAGCCTTGCTGCACCACCTCACTCTGCTGCCACGGAGCTGAAAAATAGTCCACCAGGATGATTTCTCACCCTTCCTCGGATGCTCTGTTTAAAATTCACATCTAAAAAAAAGAAAAAAAGAAATTTCATTCAGCCAATAGAAAATAAAAAGATAAAATAATGAAATAACTGCAAAGTTAAAAAGTTTTATCCCTTGTGCAGTTTCACACAGTGGCTGTTGACCAACACAAGTGTTTTTCATTTCTTCCCATCTCATCGCCTTATGAATGCGTTAATGCGTCACTGATGTGATTTATTGCACCAGCCTGGGCCCTCACTTTTTTTTTTTTTTTTTCCTATCAGTGCCCTTCCTCCTCAGACCTCGTTCCCACACCCGTCTGTCGAGTGTGCCCATGAATACAGACATTGGACACAGATTCCGGCCAATTGCTTTTGCCATCAGAGCGTCTCTTTCCTTTTTTTTTTCCCTCCCTCAGCTGCTGATGCTCCCTGCTTGGCATGCAGCAGGGCGAGCGCAGAGAAGGCGAAAGTTACACTGATGAAAAGTGAGGGCGCTTTTTTTCCCTTTTGTTTGTTTGTTTGCGAGCTCAGCCTTCCCGCGCCGCCCAGCCCTCCCTAGTTTTGCTGCCACGTGACTCCTTTTCTTTCCCCGTTTCCCCGAGTCATGTCAGCGGACGCCATTAGAGAGGGATATGCAAATTTCTGGCACTGGGAAACAAGACGGCGGGCTCGACTGTGCCGCTGCCTGAACACAAAAAACACCTATCTTTCCAGTGGCAGAAAGGCAGCCTCGTTAGCCGCTCCCTCCCTGCCTCCTCAGAGCATGAAGGTTAGCTCTCATCCAGCGCTAATACCACATCAAGGTAGCAGACACTGTGCGGTCGCAGGGAGGCGACCGCTAGGCCGCTCGAGAGTGCACACAGAGGGCAGAGAGGGGAGGATGACTCGCCACTTAATGGATTTCATAGCGGCTGTGTTTGATTTATTTATTTATTTGTTTGTTTTCTGTTGGCACAGATGTAATTGAGGACGAGGCGGGCAGATGTCCTTGGTAATGATGCTGCTGAAAACACATCCGAAGCACAATTTACACAGACGGACGTGCACTCGCACTGAGGACGTATATAATCTCGCAGTAACACAGTGAAAGATGGTTGGGCTGCATTTGGAGGGTTGCTGTTGAGAAAATAACTTGGCCAGAACAGCAAGTCAGTGAGCGGAGGAGATGTTGGATAGTGAGCAGTTGAAAGAACGAAGGAAAAAAATGGGTTGCTGGCGACATCTGCTGTTCCTGCCCTCACCATCCTACCCTGGAAAACCTTTCCAAAAAGTTCATAATTGCATATAATCAGCGCACTTTGTCTCAGAAAATCAGCATTTTCGTCCTGGATTCCAGTTAAAATCAGAACATCTCTGATCCCCTCTAGTGGTGGGTTGTGTGTGTTTTTATTATAAATGATAGATCATTCTAAATCAATTCTGTCCACATTATATCTGATTATATACAGAGGAAAAAAAATTTGTGACATGTTATTATATTTATGTCTGTAATTGTCCGCCAATTGGAATCACAGCTTGATTTAATGAAGCATTCGTAGGTTCACTGTGTCAGACTT
The DNA here is from genome assembly GCA_009823395.1 of Thamnaconus septentrionalis. Taxonomy (NCBI): domain Eukaryota; kingdom Metazoa; phylum Chordata; class Actinopteri; order Tetraodontiformes; family Monacanthidae; genus Thamnaconus; species Thamnaconus septentrionalis. The sequence goes on from CM020503.1 coordinate 26,512,223, forward strand.
GCACAGCTTAATGTTTGAGACAAGCAGAAGCTAGCGGCAGGGTGAACTAGGCAGCCTCAGAGGGTCGGGACCGGCTGGCAGCAGCATCAGTGTTCTGCACTGCACACCTTTTTTGATGTACTTTTCTCATTATCGCTGTATGAAAGAAGCCCATCCCAGAGCAAAGTCCGAAGATCTGCTGCTTTATCCCAGTAACAAAATTTATCCCAACTATTCCTTACACTTAAAATGTAGCAAAATGTCAAAAGAAAGAGAGAACTTCAAAAAAATAATAATAATAATACCTGAGTTTAAGTAATCTGTAGTTTGTCACTTTTGCTGTATGAATAAATGAATTTTATTATTGTGTGATTTCCAAATAAGACCCATCCCCTTTGGGATTATAAGACACCACAAAAACCGTATTAAATTATAACGTTCACTTCCTGTAGATGACGCCATAATTCACCGCAGGTTAACACATAAATAAAGGAGTAGATAAAATAAAAGAACAGCAGACTTAATGTCTCACCTAAATGTGCTTTTAGTTCTCTTAGCCCAGGCTTCCTCTCAATATTCAGCAAGTTTTAGTCTGTCTGCATCATTCAGCCACATCAAATCAACAGTTTTACACCTGTCAAACAACTTCTGCAGCAACTCATGGTACAAAGGACAAAATGGATCACTTCAGTAACTGCAACCAAAAGTGCATTAGAAACGCTGCATGTTGCGTTTGATTTCCAAACGTGTCTGCGCCCCGGCGGTTAAATCAGACTGACTGGCGAACAACGAGGCGGCTGCGCTCGTCAGTGCGGCTGAGCCGCAGCGCTGCGAACCCCCGTGACACATCTCTCACCCTAATTAGTCGGCTTTGTGCTTCCTGCTGTGGGAAGTCTGCAAGTGGCCCTCGAGATCTCCGACACGAACATGTGTCCCTTTGAGCGAGCCGGATAAATGAAACCTCGGCGCTCCGCTCGGAGCTGCTCCTCCGTGGATGCACGTTCTTATTCTCAAGCTGTGATGAAACGGAGGATCTTTTTCCGTCTCGGCTGAATAATTAGCCGTCTTTGCAGCCAGTCTTGCCGTCAGATGGGAATGCGTACATCCAATGATAAGTAACCAAGGGCAGTGGGAAGAAAAAAAAAGGGAAAAATGCCAAATGCTTTTCATGCTCATTCACTTTACGTGTGCAACATGAAAGCAGGGGGGAAGTGCTAACAAACCAAGTTTTTAATCATTATTTGTGTGTATGGAAACACTGTGTCCAAAAATGTAAACTAAAGTGGGACACGGCAATGCTGAAGACCTTCATTTCAGACTTGAAGGCGAGTTGCGTGTCACCTCGCACTCATGTTGTCTGGGCCTCGCAACAAGATTTGCATCTTTAATCTCAACGCCAGTTTTCAAAGTCAAAATTCAAGTTTTTCTTTTGGAGTTCAGCGGTAGTTTGAGGTGAGTTGCGCTTGATTGAAGTCAAACTTTGCAGCAGTCGTTGTTTTTTTTTTAGTGATTTATTTCATTATTTTACATTTTAGTATTCGGCACCGCGCTCTGCAATTTTTCATCGTGTAATCAGAAATCAAGCTTTTGATGATGCAGAGGAAAGAATACAAAACACTGGCAGCCGGCGAGGAGGAAAAAAAAGGGGCGATGAGTGGCAGACGTAACCCGTCATTAAAGAAAAGTCGCTGTCTGATTGAATGTCACGCAGATGAAGAATCAAGTTATTTTTGCGAGGTGACGCTGTTTTTGACCCGTTGTTTTTTTTTTTTTTCGTTTTTTTTTTTTCATGTTCGGGAAAAACAGAGATTTGATCAGATGATTTTGTGTTGCATTTCGGGGCGGCACTTAAAGCGACGTTGTTGTTTATCCGCCCGTCATGTTTTCACCTGATCGGGCCTCCAGATTGTTTTGGAACTTTTGATTTTAGCCTGATCTCTCTCTGCAAAAGGAGCGCAGCCGATCCAGCAGCCGATCCCAAAAACATCCCAGATCTCTCCGGTTGGATGTTGTTAGTGGTGAAGTATGACAGCGCTCCTTTCTTTTATCCCCCCCACCCCCTCCACCCCCCTCCCTCCATCCACCTCTCCACACCTCCCCCTCATGTTGGATGTGTGACTCCAGTGGGGTGTCACCTCTGCTTGAATTTCACACTGATCACTCTGTCACCAGCGAGCGGCGGCGGCCCTGACGGACAGCCGAGGGCTGCGGGGTTTCAAGCATCTAATCTGTTTTTCCAGCGGGACGCAGGTGTTCCCTGAGGCGGCGGCGGCGGCGGCTCTTCATCATGCATAGTCTGCAGGGGGGGGGGTTTACTCTGGACAGCTATGCTCCAAAATACAGCGGTGGCAAACTGTCCTTATTTATGAATCTGTATTTGCTCTGCACGTAATGGCTCCATCCATAAAATATCACTAAACAGCAATTTTATCCCGAAAACTCTTTTTTTTTTTTTTTTTTTCTTCCCCATCTCTTGAAAATTTCAGACTAGTGAGCAAAGTTGTTTTAGTGGGTGGGTGAAGTTTTTTTTTTTTTTTTTTTTCATCGTCAAAGCTGCAAAACAACATTAGTACCAGTTATGGTCCCAACTCTAAAAAGAAAATGATCATCTGCGTCAATAGCTGCAATAAAATAAAATAAAATAAATCAAATAAAAGGTTTTGACGCTCTCGTGAGATGGTTTTCCAGACGTATCCATATAGAGGTGTATCACAAAATGTGATGGAAACACTTTTTTTCACATTTACACGTCAGCGGACGTGACGTACGAGGTCACGTGACCAGTTCACTTCAAGTGAAAAATGATGAGTTAAGTTTTGGCGGAGGAGGAGACACAATATTTTTACAAGTTCATCTGAGAGGAAAAATATAAACACCCACTCTTGACAGCCAACAACATCAAAACGCAGATTTATGGCAAAATGTTTTGTGCCTCCATCCTCCTCAAAGTGAGGTCTCCTAGGACCAGATTTTACTTCACACCATTCAATGGAAACACCTGCAAATCGCAATTGTACTTGTCGAAATTTTAGAAACATCGCTTTTATTTTGTGAAAAACTGCCATGGAGAGCAGGGCCGCTAATATCATCTGTGTCATTTCAACAAACTGTGACGCCAAACTTTTTTTTCCCCCTGAAAGGTATTTTCCTCCAACTATACCTGAAGTGTCCGAGATTCAGGCTGTGGAATTCAAACAATAACTTTTTTTTTCGTCAGAGACTCTTTGATGAAATAAAAGGTTATTGACTCCTTGATGAAAAAGAAAAGGATAAAAGTCCATACAGGAGGAAAAGTGCAGAGTCGAGTGATTAATCTCTGCAGATGAATCACAGGGCAGGATTCTCTTCACATTGTGTCACATTTGATGCATTGTCTGGGCAAAAAAGAAAAAAAATATATAAATATTCTATATATTGATTCATTACACGCCATGCTGAAGATGTATCTGAGTTGATTAATCACCTCTTTATGAGAAGTCGAGGCTTTATGGATGCAGAATTCGGGCTGCGGTGCTGTAAACTCCATAGAATTCATTTCTAAACAAATCTCCTTTCTGCCTGGCGGCGGCGGCGGCGCTGCAGTGAAACTGAGAGAGATTTGTCATTATTAGCAGCCGGCGTAAACGTGATAATGCGGACTAAATATAAATCATCTAGTGGGGCTGAGCTGGTCGCGGCCGCCTCGCCGCTGTGTGTCTGTCTGTGTGATGCTGCGCTCCCGCTGCCTTTCGCCTGCACTGTCTGCGAAATATATATGTATATATATATATATGTATATATATATTTTTTTTCTTTTTTCCCCAACTCCAAATGCAAACCGCTTATCAGGCTGCTCCCCGACTAACTTCTCACTTTTAATAGCCATGCGACCCAGTTGGAGTCCAATTGAATTATATGGAGAGACGGCAGCTCCACTTACAGCTGTAAGTCACTGGAGAGCCGTCATTAAAAAGCCTCCCCATGTGGTTTATTCTCTGCTCAGCTCTGACAATAACTCCCTCTGATGGCTCTCCTCATGCAGGAGCTGGTTAAGGACGCTGCTCTGAGCAGTTTGTTTGCCGTGCCGCATGTCCGAGATGCAGCACAAATATAGAAACATCAGCTTTTGCGTCGTTGTCGTTTCTTTTTGATGAATAGTGGACTTGAAGGCGCCGCCGCGCTGTCTGTCAGTGGCGCTTCACACCACGTAAGAGTCTGATTTACAGCTGTCAAATGTGTCATAGCCTTTTACACACAACCACAATATGAAGTTTTTTTTTTAATAAAAAGTCTGTTAAAGGCTTGAAGGTCACCACTTTAGCCATTTATAGGTCTTTTATTAGGGATGTCCGACTATCCGCCCGATATTAGCATTTGTTGTAATATCTGTACGTATCGTTATCGCTTTTTCCTCCGATAATGAAAACCCGATAACGCCGGGTTGATGCTTGTGGGAGTGCAGGTTTAGTTTTTGCCCATGTTCAGCAATGGGCTCAGGACTGAGTCTATGTCTGTGCACTCTTGTTTACATTGTGTGCATTTTACCTCATTCCATGAGACAAAATGTTAAAAATATTCCACTTTCCATAACTTAAGTTGAAGCGGGGTTCTTATTTTCTACAGACAATGTTAATTTGAGGGATGCATCTCGTTAGGCATCACAATGAAAGTAGGTAATGTCTTAATTCCACGACAAGAGATTTGTGATGTGACCTAAAATTTGTTTTGGGGAGAAACGTCTGCAAATATCGGTCTTGGTTGTTATAGGAATCGGAAATTAAGCCTTTGGACTATATCGTCTTATCGGATATTGGCAAAAAGTCAATATCGGACATCCATAGTCTTTATTCATCATCCCAGACTCCACGGAAGCGGCCTTGTCTGGTCAAATACGTCCCCAAAAACTACGCAGCACATTTTATTAGACTGCCCACCTGAGGACGAGGACAAACACAATCAGCGACATTATCCCTGAGGTATCTCTGCCGATTGTGTGTTGTTTTCCCAAACTGTGTATTTCAACGCACACACACTCAGCTAGCAAAAGAAGTAAAGGATTTACTATGTTATGAGACGCCGAGGCTTAGAAAACGCTGGCAAAGTTAATTTATTCTGTCGTATTTCTCCTTTAATTTCACGCCCGCTTCTTCTTGTAACGGTGCAACAGGTGCAACAAGTATTTCAAAGGTCTCGACCGTCGTCTTTGCTTTTGTTTGACTTTTCGCACACAGATTATTAACTAATGCACCTGTTTGTTTTCAGGTCAGAGACGATTTTTTTTTTTTGTGTGCAGCAGGACCAGCAGTTCTGGACTCAGAGCGGGAAACACTCAATCGACAGAGAAGCACTTTTGCCCGAAGACGTCCTCCAGCGCCGGCCAGTCGTCGGGCCCCGTTTGTCTCCGCCGGTGGAGCAGGAGGCGATACACTTCAAGACTGTTTATTTTCCCAAAGAAATAAATAAAGGTGTACAGCGCTCGCCTGGGGTCTGTTGTGGTTAATTGTTGTTGCGTGCTCAGAGTTCCTGCAGCGACCCTGACGGAGTCGTCACGCTGCGTGGAAAGACATGATAAGCGATGGGGGCTTCCGTCGGGCCCTGTGAGCCGTTATGTTCGACAGAGTAAGCTGTGCTTAATTCTGAGTGCGGCAAATATTTACACGTAAACAAGCCCCCCCGGCCTCCTCTTCCTCGCTTTTATTTACTTATTTATTTTTATCTGGAAGGATTGCTTTATGCTGCACAAACACAATGAAGCGTCTGCCGCCGCCTCTTGCCGATACGAGGCAGCCGAGGGAAGAGACGACATCGGTTAATCTCTGCAATTAAAGGCGCTCTTCCGCAGCGCGACTCGACTGCGAGGCGTTGGTGGGGGTGGGGGTGGGGGTGGGGGGCCAGTGGGTGTTTAAGCAGTGGCTCAGCCTCTGTCTTTACGAGGCGGCGTGACGCACTCCCCCGGTTCAGGGCGAGAGTTAAAACTGGTTAAAGCGTCTAGAACATTAGGCCCCGAGAACTCATTAAAGGACCATTATGCGCTTTGATATATCGGCTATGAATAAACTCAGTGTTAAGATGGACGTTAAACTCTCTTGCGAGTTCAAGGAAGGGTATCGTGAGATTAGCATCGGAGGCCCGGCTAACGAGCTGAATAATGCAGGCGTTAAAAGAAAACCTAGCCCGCTTCAGCGCAATGTAGCGTAACGTTTGTCTTTGTTCATTTAATGTCTTAAATGTGCAGCTGGGCGACAAATCATGAACGGTAAAGACACAGGTGCATGCAATTTTTATTAATTTGATTGAGAAAACCCTTAAGGGCGACACGGTGGCGCAGTGGTTAGCGAAGAAGGTCCTGGGTTCGATTCCGGGCCTGGGGCCTTTCTGTGTGGAGTTTGCATGTTCTCCCTGTGTCTGCTGGGTTCTCTCCGGGTTCTCCGGCTTCCTCCCACACTCCAAAAACATGCATGTGAGGTCAACTGAACACTCTAAATTGTCCGTAGGTGTGCATGTGTGTGAATGGTTGTTTGTCTCTATGTGGCCCTGCGGTGAACTGGCGACTCGTCCAGGGTGTCACCCTGCCTTCGCCCTGTGACAGCTGGGAGAGGCTCCAGCCGACCCCCGTGACCCTGAGCTCGGGAAGAAGCGGGTATGGAAGAATGATGAAAAATGATCAACGTGCCAGATTTAGTGACATCTAGTGGCATGATGTAGTTTGCAAGTGAACAGCGATATGTGGTTTTTTTTTTTGTCTTTTTTCACACCTGGATTTGTAGCCATGCGTGTCTGCGATGTTGCACTGCGATAATATTTTTACAATCTGGCTGAACTGGCTGAATGAGCCGCCCTGCGGAGAAACAGGTGACTTCAGCATCACACTGCAAACATTTTAGTCTCATCAGCAAATTCCATGTGGAAAAGGTCACCTTGGTATAAATCCCTGTTTTCTGATGTCCCGCTTAATCTCTTTCCGATGTACCGAACCAGCGGGTGGAGCGGTACGACCGCCTCCTGCCAAGTGGAGCCTCTCGTTACGGAAATATACAATGCTTGTTTTGTTTGTTTGTTTTGCCCAAAACATACACGTGTATTTTCTGTGCTGTTCTCTGTCAACAGATCCGGCTGAAAGTTACGCCCTTGTGCCTTTAAAATGTGCAATTCTTATGTTGAACCGAGTCTGGCACTGGTGTGAGGAATGCAACGCCGTAAAATAATGGAGTTGTCAAAGTCTCCGGGGGAATCTAGAGGGAGAGCCGAACATCTGAGGCTGAATACTAATGCAAAAGCTTGTCTGAAGAGTTCACATACATGAGATTCGGTTTCCGAGAGGGCAAAAAAAAAAAAAAAAATCTACTTTGTTGCTCCTGCGTTCAAAGCGACGTTTTCTAGGTGTTCCTTCTTTCACATGATGGCATTTTTTTTTCCTCATGATTCATTGAGTTTTCACTGTGATCTTCCTTCTCTCTCGGTGCTGCAGTACGAAACCACCTGCACTTCCTCAACCAGCTCAGCTCCCAGTCTTGCGTCTGTGTTGCTGCCAATTAAAGGGGTAGTTCAACATTTTTGGCAAATTGCCCTATCGCCATCATCCCTCTAGCTATATAATGAGGTGAAATCCCTTTAATTATCAGTGGCTGTTGTGAGATTGAGACCCAGGAAGTGTTGGTGTTGTGTTGGTGTTGGCTGCTGGATGTTGCCATCACCCCGTTACAAGCTGGGGAGAAACTTTCATTCATGTTGGAAAAGAAGAAAAACGAGTTCATGTTACTTCAAAGTATAAAGGATCGTTACTCTTGGAGCTATGCTTCATTATGAGACGCACAGATCTCTGTCTGTCTGCTGCTGGCAATTTTAATTAATTTTTTCCCCCAACAAAATTGTGCAAACCACATGCAGCATATTAAAGGAAAACGGACTGGCCGTGATTACAGATCCACCAGGGGCCCTGATCGCTGCACTAGAACCTCTGAAAGTTGATGGAGCAGCCAAGCTGCCTGCAATTAAAAAGGGAAGGCAAATATTTGGAGTCCTCTCATCCCTGAAAAACTGGCCCTGTTTAGAGGTCTTAGTCAACATGTTTTTCCATTTGCCTCCGCTCCTTTTTTATTTATTTATTTATTATCGCTAATGTAGTGCTCCCCAAAGAGGCGCAGACTTCCCAACATCGTCCCAAACAACCTTGAGATAAGCACCGAGCCGAGCGCAGTCGTTAGATTTGCTCTGCAGCGTTTCGCAGTTGCGGCCGCGGACGATCCGTCTGCACTGCGCTCATCCCCGATCGTGACGGCGACCGCCGACGACGACGACGACTTGATTAACACGTCGTGCTCGCCCGACGCCGCCTGTTTGGTTGATAGGCACAGCTGGCCGGCGCCGCGGGACATTTCTCACGTCCTGCTGCCCGCCATCGTCTTTGCCCTCCCCCGACCCGACGGACCGCAGCTGAGGAAAAGTCCGCATCTGCCTCGTCAAACTGTTCTTTGAACGGATCCCGTCAAGATGGCTGGGCTGCCCCGGGGCCCGGCCGCCCGTCGGTAACCTTAAAATTCCAAATGAGTCGGAGCGGCGAGCCGGATTATGCGTTTATCTTGGCGGGGGGATGAAACGCTGAGCGGAGGGGCCGATGGGAGAGGGCACGGGGAGTTTAGGAGGCAGCGGGAGTTACGTGGGCAGACTGAGTAACGACACGCAGGTGCATTCAAAACTCTGCGGGTCACAGATCCAAGAAGGAAAAGCAGCAGCGGCAGCTGTAAAATATCACAGTTAACCTCTTCAATCCCACAAATCCACACCTGCACTGCAGTCGAACCCCTTTAAACCCCAGTGAGAGGGGTCTTCTTCACACAAGCTTATGTCCAACGCTGACTTACAGGGCTTTTGTTCAATGTGGAAGGGGTCGGAGGGGATTAAACAGTCTTTGCAGCGCCGAGCTGCTGCTTTGAATATTTCAATGTGTTTCTACGGAAGATGGAACAAGCTCAAGAAGAAGCTGCTGCCGCGCGCAGAGATTCCCGGAGCGCTGCAAGCGAGGCAGGAGTGCGTTCACTTGTGATTGTGGGTCGCGACCGAAGCACCAATCAGGTCGAAACTACGCGTTTGAAAGACCGACGTCGATACGAGAGACAAGCAATACGGATAATAACGTTACGTGCTCAGACAGCAGAACAGTAGAATGTACACAGAGCAAAGCAAGCAACACTCTCAGAACGTCTCTGTCAAGTTTTATTTCTGACGGGCAAATTCAGTTCAGCTCCCGCTGTTGAAAAAATAAATTACAAAAATGCACGGAGACCTGCTCATACCAGCAGAGGTTCGCACCTGCACTTAAACACACAGCAGACGGCAGGTGAACGAGGGTCAGCTGAGATTAAACTAGGTAATTACAGGAAGGAGGTTTTGAAGAGAGGGGAGCAGAGAGGAAACACAACAGAGGTAGAAATTCAAAGTGAAGGCGGAAGCAGGGAAGGAAGGAAGGAAGGACGGAAGGAAGGAAGGAAGGAAGGAAGGACGGACGGACGGACGGAAGGAAGGAAGGAAGGAAGGAAGGAAGGAAGGACGGACGGACGGACGGACGGAAGGAAGGAAGGAAGGAAGCAGGCCTCCTCTGTGCTGTTTGTTTCGTCCCTGCTCTGCTCGGCAGCGGCATCAATTCCTAACGAGGGCCTTCAGCCCAACACTTTGACATTTAGGAGGAAATGCGCTTCTTCGCTCTCCGCCAGAGGGTTAGTTAAGAAGACTGATTCCCTTCTGGCCCCCGGCATCGATCTACCCAGTCTAAATCTGCCACAGCGGAGATGTGAGTCTGGTCCGCGAGAAGCCTCCACAAGTTTAAGGGTTGTGTTCTGACAAACATGCATCAGGTGGACCATTGGCGCCGCCCAGGTGACTGACAAATTGGAATTTTTCGTGGGGAATGAATCCTCAAAAGGGTCGGAGAAACAAATAATAATTGGGGCTGATTATTTTTCAGACAAGAGCCTCAGTGGAGGTGAAATCCTGCTGCTATGGGGACCTGGTGCGCAACAAACACCAAAACCACAAGGTGTGACTTTTATTGATTTGTTTATTTCCTAATACCTCAGGTGACATAAAAACAAATTGTCTTCACCAGATTATCAGATTATTTTTCCGGGTTTTTTTTAAAAGAGGCATACCAGCAATGACCTTCGTGTTCATGCAGACAAAACTCAGTGAGCAGCACAGTGAGCAGTGCCCTCTGTCTCAGCTTCAGACCTGAGATTTAAAGGGCCCCATATCCCACTGCAGTGGAGCAGACTGGCCTGATAAATTCCCCCCCCCCCCCCCACGAAACCTTATGAAACACTATATTTAGCCCGCTGTTCCTGCCAAAGTACTGGGTTTCATCTTCCGGTGAAAACTGATGCGCTCACCTTGGATGAGGTACCCATGCCCCTTGTGACATCACAAAGTACTGAAGCTCTAAACTGTTGGCTAAGGCTGTGAACGATGCTCTTTTCTCTTTTGAGTGATTGTTTATAATGAACACTGACAAAGTGAATTTTGCACAATGTGCAACCTTTAACTTATTGTTAGAACTACAAAATGTGAAGATACAAAAACGGAAACGTCTCTCCACCTGTTTGACTGACAGTGTTGCTGGGATTATTCCATAAAAGTAATCCAACTACTGACTACTGAGTACTCCTTAAAAAAGTAATGTAATTACTTCTTTAAGTACTTTGTTTCATAAGTAATCAATTACTTATTGCTAATCACTTCAGTTCACAAAAGATAAAGTAACAGTTGATCAGTGCTTTGGAATGAACTTTATTAAAGTGCAAACATGGCCTCTTTCCTCTTAACGTGAATGAATGTTTGCTCTCTGAATACAAACTGCACATTTCACAGAACAAACTCGTGTACAGCACCGGTGCCTTTTGCGCAGCCCATATTGTTAAAAAATAATCTGCTACATTGTTGTTTTTGGTTGTTTTTCTAAATTTCAGAGAACATTTTTAGCTCGCAAAATATTTCGGGAAAACTAACGGACACTATTTGATAAAAGTAATTATGACACAATTGCCAGTTTTGCCACAGTAATCCCGTTACTTTACTCCGTCATTTAGAAAAGTAGTTTAATTACAGCAGTGGATTACTTAGTAATCGATTTCTCGCCAACGCTGTTGACTGATATGTATCATGAAGAAGGAGGGGCAAGGGTGGGGTCCGGGGGTGTGGGGCGGGGAGTGAACCCACTGTGTGACGGAAATATGAGCCAAGAGAACTGTGGGATCTCACCTCTCTCCCGCTGCTCTCCTCCCTCCTCTCGCTTTCATTCACACAGCAGAGGCAGCAGCAGCAGCAGCAGCGTCAGTCCTCTGTGTGGATCCTACAGCAGCAGCAGCAGCAGCAGCAGCAGCAGCAGCAGCAGCAGGACATCCTTCCATCCTTCCATCCGCCCGAGCAACATGGTCGCCGTGCGCCTCGCCGCCTGCCTCTGCCTGCTGGCGGGCTTCTCGCTCCACGCGGCGGACGTCAAAACGGCCAAAGAGGCGCCAAGAGCTGCCGGCAATTTCATGGAAGACGAGCAATGGCTGTCAACCATCTCCCAGTACAGCCGCAAGACCAAGCACTGGAACCGCTTCAGAGACGTGAGTCTTTCATTCTGTTGTCATTCCTAGAATTTATAAATTCAATTTCCCTGACAAAGTGCTCCTGTCCGAGCGCAGTCGCGGCGGGGCTCCCGAGCCCCGCGCGGGCGCTGGCGGTGTTCTGTCCCCGCGCTGTTTTTTATTTATTTATTTTTTGGATTTTTTTTTTTTTCTTTCTTTTTCTTTGCGCGCGCGCGGTGCAAAGTGTCGCTCTCAGGTGCACCAAGGCGCAACACTGACAGCGGTTCCAACTCAAGGAAACTCCTCTGAGGGACGCTGTGGCACATTTGCGTTGGTGCTTCATCGCCTCAAGAGTAGAATTGAATGAAGGTTTCTCTTGTTTCATCTTTTAAAACAATGAATGAACGAATGAATGAATTGTTAAACCTGTTGGCTCCTCTCATCTACCTGAGCTTGAACACACAATGATCTGAAAAATCTGTGGATCTTCTCCTGTGTCAATGACACGCTGGTGCAACAGACAGACAGACAGACAGACAGACAGACAGACAGACAAAAAAAAAAACAACAACCCCAAGTCAAGAGTCATTTTAAAGCGAGCGTCAGTCTGAACATTGTCTGCATCCGCTGATCAATGGCCATCGATCGGCCGCGTGGAACGAACCTCCACGGGGTTTGATGGTGAACAGCCTGATCAGCCTGGACGTCGGTGCCAGGCTGACTCTCCTGTCACAGCCATCAAGTAGCAGCAGCTGAAGCCTTTCCTCCGTCCCACGGCTCCCTCACTCAACCTAATTCTGGACTCTGAAGGGACAGTTTTTGCTCCATCTGCCCAAAGTGCCACAAACTGTTCCCTGGAGACGGACAGAGCATAATTATCAGACTGGCTGGAGTGCCCAGTTATGACTCAACAGAAAAGAAAAGAAAAGAAAAAAAAAAATCTGCACCTATTTGATAATTCAGGTTTTTTTTTTTCATGAACAAATGCCGGTTGAAAACAAGATGAAAGTTTCTCTGCTGCATTGCAATAATCCTGCAGTGTTGCCGCCGCGTCATCAAAGATTTGCTACGTTTGCATATTTAAAGCAACCCTCGACGCCAACAATTAACTATGGTGTTATGTATGTATAATCGTGAACTTTATAACAAAGATGCCTCTGATTCCAAACCCACACTGTTATGTAATTTTAGTCACACTGACTTCTCTGTAGGTGTGTTTCACAAACCCTAAAGCTGTGCAAACTCAACGTGCAAACAGAAAGTACACCCTATAGAAAAAACTTCCCGTGGATTGCAAAATAACACGATCGAAGTTCTATGTCAATAACTTGAAGAATAGAGTATTTTGCCAAATTGCAAGAGAAACTTTTTTTTTTTTTTTTTTTCGTAAAAGTTGAGCATTGCCAAGTTTTGGAACCTCATTTCTTCTGTGAAACTGTGGACTATTTCCTCTCTAGAAATCCTTCAAAATTGCCTTTTCAGCAAAGCTCCCACAACACACATTCAGCGCCTTCAGCCAGGAATATTGACAGTGAGCATGGATGTGGTGTTGGAAACGACGAGCAAACTTTAGATCAGCCATCGCCTCGCCTCTTGGAATGGATGTTCACTCACCTTTCTTTTCATTCTTTTCATTCATCCATTCATCTTCCATCACCGTTTGTCCTTCCCACTGGGGTCCTTGAGCCTAACCCAGCTGGCAACACTACACACGTTAATAAATTAATTATACACACATAAAAAAAAAAAAGCTCGAATATCTCCTTGAAAGGCTCTTTATTGCTGTCTCAAAATATTTTGGCCAGTTACCAAATCAAAAGCCATTCATTTGGCATCGCAACATCACCAGTACGATTTGGTGGAGGCAGTACAACAGTGTCAACCAAGCCAAAGTCAGCAGTGCACAGTTGTGTGAAATTTGCATGAGGGCAGGTGCAACAGGGTGAGAAAGTGACTCTGGCCATCAGTCACTCTCGTCACGTCGGAGAGAGAGGCCAGTCAGAGACCGTTGCCATTGAATTGCAAATCTGTGCCGACCTGGAAAAGTGAACATTGCCTCGGCTGATTTTTCTCGGGCTCACCTGCCTTATTGGGTCTGGACTGACAGTTCCTCATTGTGTATGTTTGATCCCTGTGGAATGGGAATTGAAGATCCTGCTGGCTCCTCTGCCCGAGTCTGTAAAACTCAAGTGAAGGTTGAGTCCTTGCATAGTCCATATATTTTGTCTTTTGTTTTCCCACATATCTAAATAGATAGATAGATGGATATATATTCTTTTCTCCGGGGGAGCAGCAGCACATTCCACTCAAAATGAAAGGGGCTCGTATTCACGTGTCTGTCTCAGCTGACAGGTGGTGAGAACAAAAAAAACGAAACAAAAAAATGAAACAAAAACAGTGAAACGTCCGGTGATTGTGCACAGCTGCAGAGATCCAAAACTGAATTTAGATGCCGAAGGATGAGGCGGTCAGTCTGTAAGCCAGTCCTTCTTTTCATTTGGACAATTATACGATGGGTTCTGGGAAACTCTTGCGCTCCAGCGTCTGGAACGGGAGATATTGCCGGCTGGGTTGCGTTGATTTGGGGACCGCTGATTCGTGTCTGGCCAGCTGTTAACGTTTCTGCCATCTGTAGCTTTGCACGCTTATTTTTATTTTATTTTGCGAACGTTGTCTTGAAGGCGGTGTATTTTGGTCATTTCCACATTTGATAAAGAGATGTATTATTCTGACTATGAACATGGTTTCATCAAAAACTCCTTGTTTGAACTGGACAGGCCATAAAAAAAAATAATGAATTAAAAATCCAAGCGTTTCTCTCCCTCAACCTGAAGAAGTTGTGTTGGTTCTCTTCCTTCCTCCTCCGCCCGCTCCATCTGTGGATCTGCCCTGGAACAGCCTCGCCTGTGGTATTAAGTGTCCAACTGGGTGGAAAAAAGTGCTGTGGTGTACAAGAGTCTCCTTCCAGTCACGTCAGTCACAAGCTTTTTTTTTCTGTGTCCATCTGACAAAGTTGCTGCCAGGTTGGAGACACAGATCATTATTAGAACAGGACGGTGGAGGAATTTTTTTTTGTAGGTTTTTTTTTTTTTTTGGGGGGTTTGGGTAATATGGCACTACTGCCAATCTAAAATGTCGGTTTCAGATGTGATGACACACTTTTGAAATTGTGTGTTTTGGCTGCAAGTGATCAAAAAAAAAAACCTTTCATTTCCGGTACCAGCGACACGACACCCATTTCACATTTTCCCTCAACATTGAAACCTGCTGCTTTTCACACTGTGACTCAACACATAAAAAAAAGAGACATCCACTTCACGCATGTGAGTATATTGATACCAATTACGACAAGGTCAAGGCCTCCGCTCTCCAGCCACAGCGACCCCTGAGTGACCCCATGCGTCATCCAGGTATGAATCAAAGCCATTTATCAGTGCAGGGGTTACCGGGATGATGGCCACGGCGACGCTGATCCTCCATCAACACAGCGGCTCAGCGACAGCTCCTCGCTGCCGCATCAGGGTTCATCCTGCTGTTTGCTTGAACTATGTTTTTGGCTTTTGCCTCCTCTCTGGCACCTTCCAGAGTTCCTTTACTTGCTTCCCAGCTGTGGCTTTTTTTTCTGCTGCTGCTGCCATCAACCTCAGCCGTTCATTAGCCTCCCACTGGATTTATGCTCCAGCGCTAACTGCCAGCGTAATTACGGATATGAGAAATTAAGAGTCGGATGACAGAAGTCGTAATTCTAAAAATTTGATAACGAGGCCCTAATTTCAATTAAAAGTGCGCGGCGGCGCCGCCGAGGTTGGAGAATTAACCGTAACACCCGCATGGGCTGCAATTTTGGCGAGTCTGAACCGGCGCTCGCCAACATGTGTGTGTGTATCGCTGAGACTGGAACGCAGAGAGTGACATCCTTCGTCTTCTTTTTCTTCTTCTTCTTCGTCTTGTGTCACTATTACGTGGGCCTTTTAGGTGAATGTGGCAGGGATTCTCTGCCACTGTTTAAAAAGGCTCAGATGTGATTCGCAGTGGGGGTAGCCGGAGGGAAGATCCTGTTGGCTTCCCGACGCAAAGCGTGGGTGACTCCTAATTGAGTGGAGAAGCTGCTTTGTGTAAAAAAAAAGGAAAAAAGCTCGACTCGTTGGGAAGCGATTCATGCCTGTGGGGGGAGAGAAGAGAAAAAAAGGAAGAGCTTGACGGCGGCCCATGCGCCGCTGAAAGAGTTTTTAAAAGCAAAAGCGTGTCTTGCTGCCTTGCCCGGACTCGCAAAACCCCTTCTCACTGTGGCTGCGCAGGCAGCCGTCGGGTTCTGACAGGACACCGTATGTAAATGAATGGGAGTTCAGAATGGAACCTGGCCGTAGAGGGCCATCATGCATGTGTTAACACACACTCACTCACTCACACACACACACACACACACACTGGCAACGGTGGTGACAGTCTTTTTTTTTTCCCCCGTTGAACTTCGCCGCGTGTCGCTGCAACGGCAGGGCTGAATAATTAGCCGTTCCTGGGTTCTTCTTCTTCCGGCTCTATTGTTCATGCATTATTTATAGTGGCATCTGCCTGAGAGTCCTCGCTCCGCTGGTTGAAGCTCCTCTATGCCTCTGCCGCGCTGCAGGCTGAGCGATAAAAGCTGCCGTTCCTGCCCGCGGTTCCGTTTTCAGCCGCGGCTGGCACGGCGACGCCAGCTCTCAGCCAATCAGTGATTTAGCCTTTTTTTCTCCGCCAACCAGCCTCTTCTTTAAGTAGCAGGTTGGATCGCTTTCACCTTCCGAAGCGCCTAAATTCATCTTGGAATGGGTAGACGGCGCCACAGAGTCGAATCAACCTTTTTTTGTCCACATTCTGAAGCTCAATTCAAACTGCAGCTTGTCGTCTCCGCCGTGCCTGCGGGCCTGAATGCACTGAGTGGCTGCCGTGTGATTGGTGGATTGGCAATGTGGGGTTAAACCTGCAGTCGGAACAGGTGCACCCAATGAAGCTGCTGCATGTTTCTACAATATGCTATTGTATGGTGTCCTGGGGCGTTTAGTAATGACAGAATTCTCCTCTGTTTAATTTCCACCTTCTAGGGTCCATTACAAAAAAAAAACAAAACAAACCCCAAAAAACAGAAAAAGAAAAAAGGTATTTCATATTCATATTCTCAGTCGCTGACAGATCCATCCAGTGCTTAAAAATAACCGTCACCGCTTTCTGCTTTCATTTGCGGTTGTTAAATCAAAACGCTCGCGTCGGCACGATTAAACGCTGGTAAAGATTTGCCGTTCCTAAGCAGATGTTGACCTTGTGCACCTGCCTACCGAGGCCTGCCGTCTCGCTGGCAGATGCAAATTAGAAAAGCTCCATCATCCTAAACTGAAATATGTGAGAAGTGCAACTTTCTACTTTTTTTTTTCAATGTCCTTGTGCGTCTGTAGGGAATGTGAAGTCCTTGGAATCAAATCGTAGCGGCGAACTTGGGCAACACTGATAAAAAAAATAAATGAATAATTGATTGATTGCGTTGCGCCGCTAAGATGACCTGAACTGCTGAGAACCGTGACAGACAGACATACGCTACAAAAGCTAAAGGACGATGGCACGCAGCTAAGGCCGCCCCTCGAACCCAGGCGAAGCCTCAAGCTGGTTGCAACTAGCAGTGGCAAACCCATTTCATCCGCCTGGTGGTGACAAATAGAAGGTTCACTGTTCACGTTCCCCGTTTTACCACCAAATCTCCCCAAACACTCACAGGCGGATATATCAAAATAAATCCAAATGTGTATTTTTAAATACAAATCCGTCTGGTGTGTCCGGGTAATAAACTTGGTGATGAGTTTTAAAATTAGAATTTCCATTTAGATCCATTACGGGTGTTCATTTTGCACTCAGCTTTTATTAGGTGTGGAATGAGGAAACTATACGTGGGAATTTGCAGATAAGAAATCCGCACCCTGTTTATTGTCTCTGGAAAATCCATCTGCCACTCGGTGGCAATGACATCGCTGTGTGTTTATCCGCTCTGACCTTTATTATCGCCCACAGACACCAGGCAGGAACCCGAGTTTACCCTTCACTGGGTAAACACTTTAGGAAAGGTTTCTCCCCCTGAAATGACTCTCCGCTCAGGATTTGGCCATGGGACCTGCTATTTGAGGGGAAATTATTAAACCTGCAAAAAAAAAAAAGAGAAAAGAATCCCTGCAAAATATACCCTCCACTGCCGAGTGGAAATATATTAAGGCTGTCAGGAGCACAGCCCCCTAATGTATTTTCCTCTTACTAGCAGTTTGCATATTGTGGAGGTAACGTTATTATTTTCAGCTGCTTTTTAACACGTGTTCCTTAGCGAGCGCTGACGTATCGCTGTTGCAGAGGACGTTTTAATGCAGAGAGCCCAAGATCAACGCGGCACTGATGGATTCAGTGCCTGAGGCCACCAATCACTCTGTGTTAGCACAGCGGGGCAAATGCTGTACAATTAGGCCGGGCAGCTGCTAGAGCGTCAAGAAAAAGCTGCTGCCGGCGGAGAATTCACCTATTTTACATGTTGTACCTATTTTGTTTTTTTGGTTTTTTTTTTCATTCCATTCACCAGTGGAGCTGCTCGGCAAGACTAACTATGCAAAAAATCTATTTCTGTCTTCCCCAAGTTCCCACCCTCTGCATATTTAGTCTGAGCATTTATGGTTTTCCTCAGAAAAAAAAACCTCATGGTTTGTAGGTACCTTCCAAATGTGTCATTTTGTACTGTATTTCAGATGAATTTGGGTATTACATGAAGATTGGTGTCAACGGAAGAACCCTAACTCTCCCTTTCCCTTCCCACTAACCCTATACCATGATAATCATATGCCTATTCACTATCCCTATGTACTGTCTGTTTCAGTACCATGGACAGCACAGTCTTAATGTGCATATTTTGCCAAAAAATGTAAATTGTCCTAAAATACAGACTGCTGACATGCGGGCAACATCATTATTATGTGACACGGCCAACCAGCTGTATTTCTTGCCAGACTCCAGCTCTTAGCTCACCTCGGTCTTGGCCATATTATTATTGCTGCAGCTGGAGGTACTAGTCTGTTGGTCTGCATGGTTTTCCGTATCTGTTTCATTCTTGGCAAACCACTTTCAGATGTCCATAGCAACGCTGCCTTTGATTAGAGCTAATCATGCAAGTTGACATTGACCTCCTTTGAACGACAATCTCACCTTTTCCTGCCTTTTTTTTTTAAAATGTCGTCTTGGGTTTACATGACCCACCTCCCCTGCAGCCTTCACACAATCAACAGCACCGTCCGTGGTTTTTGAAAAACAGCAACACGACCGGGTCCGACTTCATCAGCATATGGACTTTGTTGATTTCTCTGGCATTGTGAGAAAACACTGGTGCCGTGAATCCAGTCCTGCAGCGTTGGACGAGGTGTTTGCTGCTGGCACGGCCGCTGGTCTCGGGGCTGCGTACAGTGGAGCGGTCCGAGCCTCTCGGTATTAACTGTCACCGCCTGAGAGGAGTGTCAAGGACGTGCTCGGAAGGACCGTGGTCCTGTGGCTGTATTCAGTGTGCGCGGCTTTGTGGCGGATCTGTAGTGTTTGTGAATGTGTGCCTGTGTGTGTGTGTGTGTGTGTGGTTGTGCGCGTGCGCACGGGGGAGCCTGTTAATTTTTCAAGCTGGCAGCCTAATGGACACACTCTGCAAAGTCATATTGAAATGACCTTAATCGAGCAAATCATATAGAAGGGATAGGGCCGCCGAGCTACGGCGCTAATAGCTTTTTTTTTTTCTCCACCCCCTCAGTTGAAAGAGCCCGACGGAGTCTCATTTACGTGCGATGTGATTCTTCCCGAATCCATAATGTGACGTCTCAACGCGGCAGCGCGCTGGTTCACCGGAACATCCCGCTGCCTGGGCGCCAGATTAGCATTATCAGCGGCCACAACAGTCCAATTTGTCCTCATCGCCCGTCATGACATCCTCCCACTACCCCCCACACACCCCTCTCCCCGCCCCTCCTCCCGCCTCTGGTGCGCGACGTGTCCACGGGCGGCGCTATCGCCGCCATCTCCCCTTCAGGGCATCCGCTCTGACATTCGCCATAGCGCTCCGCGCTCGCAACGCATTTGTCAGCAGGTTGTAATCAATTTAAGCAGCAGCCGCTGATAAGATGGTTGTAAAATGACAGGGCTGATGTTTGGAGGTTGGCCCGCACTCGTTCTGACTACAAAGCAATGGCGTCTATTTGACGGTTGGGAAGATTAAGTGAAAAGTTACAAATTGGTCTTGAATAAAGTCTTTGCCGTGTCCAGCCGGGCGAGTGCAGTTTTTTGTTTTTTTTAATATATATATTGAATTTTAATTAACGCAGCAAATCACAGCTTTGGGGACAGTTTTCAGCGGAAGATTAATACTCAGTCTCTGGTGGCAGCAGTAGTGAGCGTCAGCCTTTATTGCAAACCTGAATCCTCTGACAGTTTTCAATGGCTGACTGGAGAAACGAATGTAATTGTCCGAGCATTATTCGGTGTGTAAATAGTGACTTTAAAAAAAAAATGTCTGGAGCTTTGCAACCATAAAGTAAAAATATACCTTGTACTTGCCCACTTGATTGAAAAGTATTCCTTGAAAAGTCAGTTTTTTGGGGAGGTAACTACGACTTCCTTGTCATTAAATTTACAACAGCATGGATAAAAATTCAATTTTTAGTTTATTATCTATTCATTGTACATATTTGACTTTTTCTTGAGTGCTTAAGCTGTTCGCATAAAATCCCCAGTGTAAAAAAAATAAATAAAATGCATCAATACTTTCAGAAGCAAGCGAGACAAAATTGAGGCAGCCGGCATTTCACACAATTATTCGAAGCCATAATTGTATTCAACTGCAGGGGCCCCAAAGTCAGTTTGTTGGAGGCTATTGGACTGGAATATATTTCCTCCCGCTTTGCCCGGCTTTTGGTATCGATTATGGGCTCCCACGGCGCCGCGCCGCCAGACGAGACCCTCAAACTCTGTTTGTAGCTCTTTTTATACGCGTTGATAACTTTTTCTTTTCTTTTCAAAATCGATAGCAATGAGCTACTCGCTGCTACCAAGTGGAAAAAAATCCACGCTGTCACTCACAGAATGTACTGTATTTATGTTGGTTTTTTTTTGGTTTCTGTAGAGTTGTATTCTGAAGGGATATGTTTCCTCCTTTTTCCTCTTCTTCTTCTTCTTCTTCTGCTACTATTGTATGCAGAGGCGGCAGCGCTCGGTGCAGCGGAGAGAGCGCTAGCCTGCATAAGCCGCGAGCTCCCTGGGGCGTGTGGTGTGCAGAGCTCAACCTGAGGGCTCGCCTGCTCTCCTTCTGCATCTTTGTTTTGCAAATGGAGGTGGACGGGGCCGGGTCGGGGTAACAAGACGCTGCGGAGGCTCCGAGCTTCTGCTCGGCTCGGCTGAAACGGCCCGACAGAATCCCCTCTCTTCTTTATTCCGCATACAGCCGCATTCGGACCGTCCTCCCTTCCGCTGCCAATTAGCGCCTCTCCTGGAGCATGCAGAGCCTTGATTCCAGCCAACCGGGACACTGTTTCATGTGTCACTCCGTCAGGATTCGGAGGGAGGCCTCGTGAAACGGCTCCTGAAGGGTGGGAGGAAGGTTGCGTGTCTGTGACGCAACCCCGTGAAATGCGGTCTCATTAGCGCACGGCCGCGGCTCATTAAAAAAACAAACTCTT
The DNA here is from genome assembly GCA_009823395.1 of Thamnaconus septentrionalis. Classification (NCBI taxonomy): domain Eukaryota; kingdom Metazoa; phylum Chordata; class Actinopteri; order Tetraodontiformes; family Monacanthidae; genus Thamnaconus; species Thamnaconus septentrionalis. The sequence continues at coordinate 26,533,455 of CM020503.1, forward strand.
GTCAGAGGATGGCCGTGCAGTCCGACTCTTGTTTTAGGAACGTTTTCGCACTTGCGACGGCCTCGGAAGGTGTCGTCGCCAGTGAACTGAATTATTTCGATTTGTTTTTTTTCCGGGGGTTAAAGCCGAGTTTTTCCACTTGGCCTGACAACTATTGCGTCCCAGGTGGCTGTAGGCTCGATATTTGGTGACTTTATCGCTCGGGCAGGGTCGTCAGCGTGCAGACACGGCTGCAGATTGCGCCCGGGGTCGTGCTGCATTGCAGACTGGCGTCTTACCTTGGAAAAACAACACGTGTCCTCCGCCTACAGGCGCTCCGGGCACTCCGGCTCAGATGATCAATTTGATCCAGCCCCGTGCTGCCGAGCTGCGGCTTAATCTCGTAACGCCCCGGTGATTTGTTGCAATAGAGAAGGTCCAATTTTTGTTTTTTCTCTTCCTCCTCCTCCTCCTCTCTGGGGCTTCCTGTCGTATCTTGAGGTGGTGATGGAAAATGTTGGCCTCGAATCACCTGAAACACCGATGTCGTTGATACTGGGGGCGACTCTTGATATTATTGATAACGTCGATGCAAAAAAACATGCAAAAAAATTTGCGTTGACGAGTCAGACCAAAACAAAGACGGCCGCGTATCAAAATGCTCTGGTAAGATATCGCCAATTAATCGAACAGTGGTGGGGAAAAAAGGACTCAACCGAACCTGTAGCGTAACCCACCTGCTCCTTCAGCCTCCCTCCCCGCTTCCCCCGCCCAAAACCAATCACTGGATTAATCGGGGAAAAAATCACTGTTAGTTGAATCGCTTAAAATAACAATTTGATTCATCATTTAAAAGTAATTGTTAAAGTAATCAAAAATTAATCATTGGATTAATCGAAAAAATCTTTAGATTACTGAGGTAAAATTAATCATTAGATCAATCAAGCCGACCAATGAACCAAAAAATGTATTGTTAGTTGAATCAATTCAAAAAAAAAAAAAAAAAGAATTGGTAGATTAATCACAGTGAATTGAATATACTGGAGAAAATGTCAGACCTGCCTTGGCTCGATAAGCCATACGTGGTAACGTGATTCTCGATACGCCTGCAGGGTGAACATTGAAGCGAACCCGCGAGGACCTGCTGCCGTTTCTGCCGCTTTTACCGTTTCTTTCGTCTTGCGACTTCAAAAGCCGGCGGGTCCGCCGGGTGCCGACAGACACACTGCATCATTTCGGAGGCCTCCTAATGCATTTCTAAGTGCTTCAATCTGTGGTTGGTCGGCGCCATTAGTGTCTCTCCCATTTATCTGTCGCTTTCAAAGACAGCGGCAGCACAAACAGACCAAGACATTACGGCCAGTGCTCGCCGACGCCCCCCAAATTGCGGCGCCAAATAACATTGAGGAGAAGTGAGCAGCAGTCCTGCCGGTCCCACAGTACCTACAGAGACATGACAGCCGGGGTGCTGATCGGCGTCGGCCTCCGCCTGCTAGCCTCCGCCTGCTAGCCTCCGTTAGCAGGCGGGGAGAGGAAGCTCATTCACCCACGTTAATTGTCCGCAGTCCCATGACGGGCCATGAGGGGGCGGACTGGCTCGCCTCAGTGATGGTGTGTGTGGCGACCCATCGGTCCAGGTTGGAGTAGTCGACCGAGGAACATCCCGCAGGCCCCCCCCCCTGGTGGTTACAAACAATGACTGCGCTCACCGGCCCGTGTTCATGGTCACTTGGCTTCCGTAGAGCAACACAAGCCAAGTGTGGAGGATGTGGCGGAACATCCAGAACAGCGTTTGACCTGACTTGACTCACCCGCTGCCGCTCAAGCCATGCTGCTCGCCGCTATATGCATCGGAAGAATGTGTAAAAGGAGGATTGTGGAGGATGTTACGGGAAAGGCTAGAGAGAGAGAGAGAGAGAGAGAGAGAGAGGGAGGGAGGAATGGAGGAAAAGTGCTTTCATTTAAACGAAAAGTTTCAGGAAGAAAACAATGTTTGCCAATTTATGAATTCAGCAGCATTGGCAATTCGCTGCAGAAAATCCTAAGATATCTGAAAAACAAAACCAAAACACAACGTTATGCTTCAATAAAATATTAAAACATACTAACTCATTTATGCATTCATTCATCTTCTATACCCGCTTATTCCAATTCAGGGTCACGGGGGTCTGCTGGAGCCTCTCCCAGCTGTCTTAGGGCGAAGGCAGGGTGACACCCTGGACAAGTCGCCAGTTCATCGCAGGGCCACATAGAAACAAACAACCATTCACACTCACATGCACACCTACGGACAATTTAGAGTCTTCAGTTGACCTCACATGCATGTTTTTGGAGTGTGGGAGGAAGCCGGAGAACCCGGAGAGAACCCACACAGACACGGGGAGAACATGCAAACTCCACACAGAAAGGTCCCAGGTCCGGGCCCCGGAATCGAACCCACAACCTTCTTGCTGTGAGGCGGCAGGGCTAACCACTGCGCCACCGTGTCGCCCTCACTTATACAGTGCAATTTTTTTTGTTTTAATGGAGAATGGTAAAAACAAACAAACATCTTTTTAAAACATTTGTTTTAATAAGGCTGTTTTTTAATTTAATTTAATTCACAAAATTCAGTTTAAGGCCCAGTGTGAAACTTTCAATGGCCAGAAATGGAACAAAATACACAGGTTTTTAGATGATGCTTTTCTCATTTTTGTTGCCTTTGTTCCAAATAAAACCTTTATACAGTATTTGACAGGAGCCCAGAACATGGATCTTCTCAGAGGGATGATAAACCTTGATGGCAATATGCTTTCTCAACACTAGATGGCACTAAATCTTGCACACTGGGCCTTTAAAATGTGTTTAAACTTTAAGACTAGTTTAAACCCCTTTGCAATTCTAAGAGCAAAGCACCTTTTCGACCAGCGGTGCCATTTAAAAGTGGTTGTGCGAGTCCTCACGTCACAGTTCGTCACATCACAACCACTGCCAGACCTGCTGAAGGGAGGAACGACTGAGCCGGCGCCTCGCACTCAGAGATGCTGATGGATTTCTCTCAGCCAACATTTCCAATATAAGCTGAAGTGAAGTGGTGCCGAGTGCCGCTTCTCAAATCGAAATCACAGCCCACAAGTCTCCTGTCAACTTTTCAACTCAGAGAAAAAAAAAAAAGCTCTTTAGACTCTGGGAAAAAAGCTCTGGATACAGCTCTCATTTTTTAGTATGAAAAAACTGGTATAGTTTGTATTCACAGCCAGTCTGATGCTGGCCGGTGCGATCAGGCGCACTTGACCTCTAACATAAAAAAAAAGAAAATGTGTAAACAGCTGCTCGACAACATTCTTTCAGTGTCTGCAGAGGCAAATAATTATTATCCTCTGCACATCTTTTCCCCTATGAAACAAGATGGTGAATCACAGCAAACTGTTGGCCAGAAATGCAAGAAATTTTTGGCATTTATTAAAGTTTCGCCGCATCGAGTAGCATTAATTAACAGTCATTAGTGGAGACTTCTTTTATAGCAATGTCAAAAACAAGCTGTTGGATACTTTGCCAAAGGTTTTTATTTGCACCTCAGATGTGTGAACAAATGTGACAGTAAACAGCGCAGAACTGTTCTTGACTTGCACTCCAACTCAGACTTCAACTTGGACTCTTTTTGTTCTTTCTTTTTTTAGCCCTGCTTAACTATCAGAATAAATCACTCAACAACAACTTTTCAAGGTCAGTTTTTTTTTTACTGTCAGTTTTTTTTTTAATGCCACCTGCTCTGTGTAAAAAAAAGAAGAAAAAACTAAGAAAGGAAAGCTGTCTCCTAATCAAGGACATTTTTGTTAAGCCTACAGTGTCTTACAAATTGTTTACAGTTTGCTGAAAACCGCCAGAAATAAAACTTCTAAGACAACAAAAATATGCTGGCGTTTGCTAGAAAGATTTTGCACTTGCACTTTGCTTCTGCAATTTCTTGCCCTTTAAAAACAGCTCTAGTTCTGTTGATTTCCAAAGAACCAGAGCGATAAAGACTCTCATTAACATTAACTGTGAACATTTGGCCCTTTGTGAAACCACTTCCTCTGATTGTCTTCTTCTGGCATCGCCTGGCAGAAGAACTCTTAAAAAAAAAAAAAAAACTAACGAAAAAAACTTCTGTGAGTTTCTCACACAACTTTAAACACACTGTGTTGCCTCAGCAAAACTTCTGCTCCCCGCGCTACTTTCTTTTAAAATTTGCATGACGTCCCTGCAAAATTCATGAGGTTGTTGACCTCGCGCTTGCGTTGTGGTGACACGCTATTTGAAGACTTTGCCACGAGATGCAGCATCACGCTGCACTGTCTTTCCAGTCAGACCCACAGTAGTGATACGAAAGTCGAGCTGGAACATTCAGTGTTTTCAGCAAAAACTCAAATCTCATTTGTCAAAAGAATATTCAATGAGTCAAGGTGGGAAACTCTCATTGAGGCCAGACATAACAAGTGTCACAAGCTCCTTCCTGATACACATATCCTGTATTTTAATTAATTCTCAACACTATTTGAAAAAAAAAAAAAAAAAAGCATCTTCAGAATCAACAAGATAATCAAAACTTCTTCTTTTTTTTTTTTTTAAAGCTCTCAATGCAACCACCCCTCCCCCTTTTTATCACGAAGTTTCTCAGATCTTCAAAGTACCTTGATCCTCAATATCATAGCTGTTTAAAGGTTTCTCCATATGGAGAAGAAAGCTCTGGCACCATGTTGGGTGAAACTTTGGTCTTTCTTCTTCTTCTTCTTCTTCTTCTTCTTCTTCTTCTTCTTCTTCTTCTTCGTCTTCTTCTTCTTCTATCAGGACTTATCAAGATCTCAGTATCAACTGATAGCAAAAGTCAAATGCTTCCCCCAAAGAAAAATGTACAAAATCAGAAAAAAACACAAAACACTACAAAATTGTTTTTGTACCGTAGCTGCTGAAACTCTTGCACTCTGACCAAAACTGAAAATGATCAAAAACAATCCGTATGCAACCATGCAGTTGAAGGGAAGTTGAACGTTGAGCCTGCACACTTGAAATGGTGTTTTCAGTGCGGCGGCTCTGCACTGCCCCACTTTTGAGCGGTGCAGTTCAGGGTTATCTCCGGTATTAATGTCGCTGTGGAGACACGGCTCGGGGCGGGCGAGACGGACGGGGAGCTGGCGGCCAGAAACAGGCTGCCCTCATCACGGCGAGCCGTCCGGGGAGCAAGCGGCAGCGGCATCTGGATAGTCAGGCTCCATTTGCCTCTCGGCGCTTGCTGCTTTACACCGGCTGCATTACAGCCGTGTTGACAAATGGCAGAAGAGGTGTCGTACTTGATACCCATCACATCACTCAGGGGACCTTCGTCATAAATACCACCGCCGCCGCCGCTGCCGCCGCCGCCGCCGCCTTGCTCCGGGTTCTTTTCCCAACCTTGTCGTCTGGGCTGGCGGTGAACTCTGCCAGCAGCAGCAGCAGCAGCAGCAGCAGCAGCAGCAGTTTCAGTGAGGAGGCATTAGCTGTCAACCTTGGTGAAGGACTGCAGCGTGCGCGCACACACACACACACACACACAGACGCTGCTGCTGGGTGGAGATAAGCGTTGCAGCCTGCAAGAGGCCGTGCACGCTCCCACCAGCCTCGCCTGCAGGACCTGCACCTGCTGTACTAGCAAATTCACATGCTAGTGCTCATCCTACATCTAAGATGCGATGAGTGAATTTTTACTCTTCATTGAGGTGCTTTTTTGGCTAATGTATGTGCACTTTGGTCTTGGTGACACCCTGAAATTTCTAATTTGCTGTTTTTTCTTGCTGTTTTTGGTCATTAAATGTTCCATATATTCCCCTTTAGAGTTATTGTTTTTCACCCCACACTCGAGAGAAGCGGCTCTGAGCAGTGATTTAATCCTAAAATATTCTCTGGAAATCAGCACATTTAGCCCTGTGTTTGTGGCCTCCTGTTGAAATGCTGCCTGTGACGGTCAGCATCACCCAACAACACCAGACCGTGTTTGTTGTCAGTCACCTGGGAGATGCGTTCCCCTCGTGACATCACAGTGGGCTGGCTTCCACAGCTGTGGGTTGTAGCAAACAGTGGAGCAGGATGGAGGGATGGATTTTTTTCCCTCTCCCTTTCTAACAAGTTGACTGTGCCGCAGATTTTGTGGAAGAAGATGCTGGTGAATGAAGAACGGTTAATTCGTTGGTTTTGGGTTTTTTTCAATCTTGTTTGCCGAGCTGGATTCTGTCACTGTGTTTTGACTTTGGCGTCACCCTGAAATTTCAATGCTCGCCACTTGAAACAAGGCAAACAAAACCAGCTGTCGCTTGTTTCTGGTGTGCCTCCCGGTTCTTCTGAAACAATCTGCCAGCATTCCTCGTCTGTGTAACAGGAGCCTGGGAGCAAACATTTACCTCCGAGTCTCCGAGGTGAAATCTCGGGTCCGGCTGCGGCGCCATGATGGATTTCACAATCCCGCAACGACTTTCTGGTCCATCCTTGTGCAGCTCTGAAAAAGTGTTTATCGTGATGTATACACTGAGCTGGTCTATCTACCTGTGTGTGTGTGTCCGCGCGGTCTGCACAAATTAGGTTTATTTACCGACTCTGGTGCTTGGAATAAAGCAGGCAGTGCGTGCGTGCTGTTTCTCTGGGCACACATTGGCGCGATGACTGATGAAACACGCAGCGAGGAGCTGCGGAGGCTATTGACGCGCTGCCCTTGGACCGCAGCCAAGGCGGCCAAATGGAATAAAAGGGAAGCAGTCGCTCCCCCACCCACCCACCCACCCTCCCGTTAACTCAAGGTTGCACTTTACGGCTGCCGCTATATCTCCCTGCGTCGTCAGCTGTGCACTTAGTTAATGAGTTTCCGCATGTCTCTCCTGCAGGTGTATTTATGAGAAGAAAAAGAACAGCAACAGCTGATTAACAAGGGCTGTCCCGATACTATATTTTCACTTCCGATACGATACCGATATTTCAACCTTGAATATCGGCCGATACCGATATCAATCCGATATCAGCTATAAAATGAAACATACTTTCATTATTTATTCTGTAGTGTGGAGTGTTAAAAAAAAGGCAGCATCAAGTGATCAGATGATAAGAGTCAAAAACAGTTGGATTGGAGAACTTACCACTTATTATTATTAATATTAACTGCGGAATAGAAAAAATAATTAAAAAATAAATCAGGAGGCCGTGAACAATGACATAAATAACTTATAGTGCAAACAATTCAAAACAAATTAACATTTACTGCTCGTATATTCTGACAACAACTGAGAGCAGGAACAAAAAAACAACAAAACAATATTGTCATTAACTGATGTGGACCCTGATTCTTCTTTCTGCAGTCCCAGCATGATGTGGACTTCTTTCTATCGGGAGTGTTGCACTGCTTTCGTTAATATCGGGGACTTAAGATGACGTCCGATATAATCCGATATTCCTTTTTTGGCTGATATCGGACCGATATCCGATATCAATATCGGATCGGGACAGCCCTAATCTCCATCACAGCGTCCTGTTTAGATCTGAAGAATATTATCTTGTAATTGCAAGGACGCTGTCCTGCATCTGTTACAGTTGCAAACCGTCTTTGGCGCTGGCATGCATGAATATGACCGTTTCCAGCAAACTGACCCTCGTCAACATTGAAACGCAGTACTTCCTCAAACGTCGACGACTTTCAAACTTCCTTGTGGAAGCCGCCTTGTCTCTCCATCGTGGACCTGCAGTGGCCCAGGAGGTTGTTGGCTGATTTCAGCCAGAAATCACAAGATTAACTCTTTCAATCTCAAACTCTCCAACCCTCAAAAGCTGCGACGTCTTTCTAACAATAAACACGATGGCTAGCAGTTTTCAGTGTTCGCAAAGCTGCATGCGCACTCACAAGCTGTGTGTGTACTTGCCAGGGCCGGTGCAGCCTGATGAGCAGCTGGATTTTGAGTGTGTGAGCAACATGGTCATTTTTCATTGGCTGCGAGTGAGACAGATTTCATCCTTGCTGAGCAACCGGTGGCTGTTGGTTTTTAAAAGTCGCACCACATGGTGAGAGAGAGCATATTGCAAATCTCAGTATTAGTCATCATTAATCTCACACTTTTTTTTTTTACCAGCTGTGATGAAAAACGGCGGCTCTGGTCCAGGCGTGGGCGGTGCAATATGGACGCTGCTCTTTATGCATCTTATTATTAAGGAATAAAAACAATACACTGCAATGCGCTGCAAGTCATTCTCAGTGACTTTAACTCTATTAGCTCTACTCTACAACACCCAATTCTACTCTTCTTTAATGTCCTCAACTCTCATTTTCCATGGCAACTGAGTCATTAGAGAAAAAAAAACATCCCTTGACATCATTAGGTGCCGGCACCGTATTCATGTTGCATTTCTTTCATCTCTTCTCAACACATTTTTAGTCTCCGCTGGAGATCTGGTAGATCTTGTCTTTTGCAGGTGGATCATCTCGCTCCCTTTCTTAAGTTCGCCAGCAAGCACAGAAACACGTAACCACGGCGTTTGCTCGCTACCCATTTTCTTCATCTACTTCAGCAAAGACTAAAATGTCCGGTTGCTGTTGCCAGCTTCTGTAGGAATGTGAGTTTTGTGAAGTGAGTGGCTCTCATCAATCGTCCTGTGTCGACGCTCCCTGTCCAACCAGTGGCCTGCACTCCCCTGACGTCACATTTCTCGACTTGCTTGAAACCCCCGGCAGGCTACATGATGAAACAATACCCTGTACCAGGTATCGCCACCTAGTGGGGGAAAAAACCCAGTAGAGCTTGGTGGGTCATTGCTGGTGGAAAAGCTCCATCAGTTTAGCAGAGATGCTAAGCTGCCAGAACATGCAGCAATGTAAAAGAAGGACGTGTCTCTCTCACCACTTCCTGTACGTGTCGTTGCAATCATCCTGATTTGTGAGTCAATGCTTGCTTTTTTTTTTTGTTTTTTTTTTGACTCTGCCTATGTACGTATGTCTCATCCTCCACTTGCTGACATCCGCTAAACGGCAGCCAGAGAGCGAAGGCCCTGAGAGATCGGGACCCCCGCCAGGCCGTGGAAGTGGCGGCAGATCATCCTCAGTTAATAGGCGCTCATAATCCTCAGTGAATGTCTTCTCTTGCCCCCCCTCCACCCCCACCCCCCACCCCACCCCCCCGAGAGCAGCGAGACCGAGGCGTGTATTTGCAATCAGCGCGCATTAAGCGCTGACAGTTTAACCGCCGCCGCCGTAAAAGCAGCCCGCCAATCGCACGCTCCAACGGAGGCGGAAGAAATGAAACTGTGACGTGCCCCCCCCCCCATCCATCACCCTCCACCACCCCTCTTTTTTTTTTTTGTAATCTCTTTTAACAATGGGTCTCTTTCTCTCTCTCGCCCACCCGCCACTGCTGCTCGCCGTCGCCGCAGGAAGTAGAGGTGAGTGTCTCTTTTGCTAACTTCTTCCATTGTGCTGTCTTGCAATTTGTCGTCTGTGACTCGGAGCAAAAAAAAAAAAAAAAAAGAAAGTCATAAGCATTAGAAACAGAGAGATGCAACAACACCAAAATCTTTGATCAAACTGCAGTAGTCGTCTGCATACGTTTTTGTTTTTTTTACCCTTTTTCCTTTTATCACTTCTGGACAGTGGAAAGTTGCATGTAAAAATTTGCCGTGCATCAGCAAGCCAGCGGAGCCCAAAGGATGACGGGAGCCGCCTGCCGCTGGGCTGCGCTCTGCGTCAAAGCGTCTACGCCATTGTTCGTGACCGTCGTACGTCCACGACGACGCCGAGTGAAACTTTTGTCTCCTCGATACTGCAGAGTCGGCAAAGTTGACCATTACATGCCAATTAGAAGCAGAAACAAAGTTCCCTCTGGATGAGCACATCCACATGCACGCTTCTCCCTCATGAAAACAGAAACAACAACAACAAAAACAGATTAATCTAGCCAGTAACACCCAGCACAAACACAGAATCGGCCCCTTCAAATCCTCAACCTTTGAGCAGTGTTGAAGATGCGTTCAGCTGAGCTTGTTCAGCATGACTTGAGCGCTCAGACTCCGTGTCCTCTGCTCGGAATAAGACCAAAGCGGGCCGACCTGATCCTCAGGGTCCTTTTCTGGGCCTCCAGCCCAGTTTCAAACCCGCTTTATAGTTGATCCCCTCCAACTCCGACACAGAGAGAAACTGGGGGGACAATGAATTTTTATTATCATTTTGTGGCGCAACGCCACAGGGGGAAGCTGTCTTAAAAAAAAAAAAAAAAAAGTTTGTAAATATTCCCTCATCGAGCGTTTCGTTGAAGCTGCCATGAGACGCTTTCAAGGCTTTTAACTCGGAAGCCAGTCAAACCAAAGCAGCGGCCTCAATCACAGGAGGAAAAAAAAGCACCAGCTATAAAATAGGCAAAACAGTCGAAGGTTCCAAAGAAGTGAACCTAAATATTGTTGCAGTTGTTGAAGGAACATAATGTTTGCGTTGAACTGGAACAAATGAAAGAGGAGAGACTGGATTTGATGAAATCTGGAGGCGTCGGGCAGCTAGAAGAGGTGATCAATGAAGCTCAAAGGGATGGACTTGTACCAAGGAGAGGCACGATCGCGGACGTGCGCAGCGACGGCGGGAAGGATCGATGTCGGGCGACGGCGGGAAGATGGAGGGAACCTGGGGAACGAGGCGTCGCCGGTGAACTCCCCAGGGGGAAAACGGAAAAAGACTCCGACAGAAAGAAAGAGTTTGTTTTTCTGAGGCTTCTTTCATTCACCTGTCGCCGCCGGCGAGTGAGGTATAAAAGCAACTCAGAGATCTCAGGGTTACCAAGGTGACCTGTAGCGACGTCGACAGGGTTGATGCAAAATGAGAACTACAGTTACCAGTGGCCCACACACTTCCTTGCATAAGCAAGGAATGTAGGCTGAGTGAGAAAATGTGTGAAATTGTGGAGGCATCGGGCCAGTTTTCAACCTGGTTTAATGTTAAGGAACGAGCAAAGGTGACAAAAAAGTATTTGTGCGCCTACTGGTTGTGGGCCACCTGTGGTCAAAGGTTCACGGCCCAAGGATTTTGATTGTTAATGTACCATCCCTGCTTACAGAGGACAGACCAGCGCACTTAAAGTAATAGTGGCTGAAAGACTGTTTGGGTTGTTTGTGTTTAAACTTTTTCTCAATCCAAACTTAAAGTCTGGAGCTTCTCCATCTTCCAACTCATCAGAGTCTGTAAGTGCTGAGTTGTGAGTAACTGGGGACAAAGGGCCGCTTCCTTACAACTCAGCACTTGTACGGAAAAAACTGAACTTGAACTAAACTCTTGAACTTTGGCAAACTTGAACAGTCTCAAGAGGAAAACCTCGTAAGAGGAAGAAGAAGAAGAAAAAAAAAAAACATGCTACAAAGCTCTGTGGAGCGGTTGTCTTATTATCGGAGGCAGTCGGCCTGACCTCCTCTGGGTATTCACACCGAGTCCACGCTTCCGAGAGGCAAAGTCACCCTGAGAGCAAACCCTCCAGGAGCCAACAGCCGACGCTATCTCAGGTTGCACGCTGAAGGCAGCCGGTCTGAGATGCAGCTGCGCGACGCAGCGAGCGATGCGATCAAAACATTTCAATGTTATCGCATACGTACCAGAAATGACAGCCGAGGCCTGTAGACACAAAGTTCATGACCCGCTTCAATCGACTGAATGGCCTCAAGTCCAAATTTCACAGTTTCCGACTTCAAGGGTTTCAAAGGGATTTCACTTTCATAACTGTTGTGCTAATTTTCGTGTTGCCTTTGTATCTAAACCCCGAAACCGCAAACCACAACACTCTGACAAGTAGTTCTGTGTTTGAGATGTAAAAAGGTTGTTGTGGAGGAAATAACTCATGGGAAAATGACTTTTTATTTTGTCAGGCTATTAAGAATTTTGGTTGCGCTCCAGGAAGTCCTGAGCAATTTACGTGTGTCTCATGCTTCAGCGCTAGCAACCAAAACAAGATGAAGATTTTAGCTCCGACTTTAATGTCGTTAAAACTGGAAACCCCGCAACTATGTTGACTTGCACAAGAAAAAAAAATGTTCTTTGTCAGAAATGAAATTAAGTTGACAGTAAAAAAAATAACTGGGAGGAGCCTTCAACACCTTCAGAGGACGGTACTGTCCAACGTGGAGTTTGAAACTGAACGTGCGTCAATGTGGTGGGAGGGGCACAAATGGCATCTAAACACTATATGCAGCATCTTGAAAGCTGTTTGCAGTGTTCACAAAAAGTCCAAGTGGACACGAAAATTAGCCCAGAATTCTTCCAATCCAGTCCAGAGCTTTCTGAGAGAAAATTCTGAATTGGGCCATTTTTCAGCAGCTTGCACTTTTTTTTTTTATGCATGTGTCCTCAAAAAGCCGTACAAACAGCAACGTCTGCCCACAGTCCATATGTTGTTGTTGTGCTTTCACCTGCAAACTATCACCCAGCATGCTATTAGATGCGGCTCTATGGCTATAAGCTAGCGATGCTAACAACAGCTGACATTCCCTGCTTTGACTGCCGAGGCATCATAAGTTAATATAAGTAAATTATACAGTAAGATGGCACGTTATATTTTCGCCAAATGATTTTTGTGTGCGACTCCGTGGATGCAGTTTCTGCACGGCAGAGGCAAAGGTCTCTCTCTCTTTCTCTCTCTCTCTCTCTCTCTCTCTCTCTCTCTCTTTTTCTCTTTCATGCAGAACAGAAATTCCACACTGGCAACACGTTTAAATCCTTGATTTATGATTCATGGCTGCAGCCGAGTGCAGCAGCTTGACTTCATGAGCTCAGCAAATGCCCATTTCCATAATGAAGCACGTAAATGAGCCCCTCGTTTGCCCAATTATTCAATTTGACGTCAAATTATCTGCTCTATTTATTCAGTTTTTCCGGTTTCTCGACTCCCCTCGCATTTATTTTGCTGAATGTGAACACCACATGGAGGAACTCTTACACGTGTGGCAAAACCTTAAAGCTCCTGTTGGTGATGATCCGCGCTAGCTCCTGAAACTAGGCCACTTCACACAGCCAAATTATACACCGCTAATAGTCACATTCGATACTTTTAGCAAGTAGCAAAAATGTTGTCATCCATTTGCACGTCTGTGGTCTTCATCCCTTTTCCTTCTTTTTTTTTCTCTCTCCCTCTCATTTTGTGACTGACCCTAAATGCAAATGTGTTTTCTCTGCAGGATGACTACATCAAACCCACCGAGGAGAACGTGCGCTCTGATGAAAGTAAGTGGGAAAAATAATCAATATTTTATAATATGGTTAAAAAAAAATGTTTAGTTTTTTTGTGCTGTGGACAAATTTTGGAGATTTGTTTGTCTGATTTCGCTGCAGAAGTTGCAGAAGCGATTTGCAAAAGACTTTAATTATTTAAATGCAAAGCTCTGCTGTAAAGGGAACAAAAGCCACAAACTGTCTCAGAGCAGAACAAGCGACGCTAAGTGCTGCTGCCTCCATTTCCAACTTCAGCGTGAGACAACAAAACCTGGCTCCGCAAGCCCTTGAGTTTCTTTTCAGTTTTCTTTCCTCCTAATAGCGGCAGTTGTCTGAGGTCAAGCGGTGTGAGGCGAGCGCCGGGCCCAGGTGTCACGCCGCTCGCTCCTCAGGAGGGCCGGAACAAAAGTTGCGAATCAGGAAATGAGAGAGCGAGCTGTCAGTCGGATCCATTAGCCGGAAAAGCTTTAACCGTAATTGCCTTTGGTGCTGAGGGCTCAGCTCAGAACTCCCATCAGGCTCCATTTAGCTGGACCAGGCCTCGTGTCTCACCTCCAGAAAATCAGCTGGTGGTGGAGGAGTCGGTGCAGACGGCCCTACATGTTAGTCATCGCTCACACACATGACTCGGAGGTGTTTTTCTACTTGCCCATTTTTTTTGTTTTTTTCTTGTTTTTTTTTTTTAACTTTGATTTGCATTTAATGTGAATATATTAGAAAAGTGAAGGCTTGCAGTTCTTTTGCCCTGAATGATAAATTCTAGTTTTTAAGACAAGCATCGTTGAAACCTCGAGGAAAAGAGTTTCTGTCAAATGCGTCAACCAGTTTTCACCTTTTCTTTTTATCTTAGTAATTAAACTTGTTCTTGGTTGCAGTTTGGGCTGTAAGCAGCTGGCGGCAAATAAATTAATCATGAAAATTAAAATAGGACATTTACAGGAATCAATATAACTGAAAAAAATCACAGCCGAGTCGGCTTGTTGCTGTAGAATTGTGTCTGACATTAAATGAATAAATAATCATTCTATTTTGTAGGAGAAGGTTAAGTTAAGATAACTGGACTGGTTTTTGCTGCCCAACGTTTCACCTCTCATCCCGAGGGCTTCTGCAGCCTAGACCAGGGGTGTCAAACATACGGCCCGTGGGCCGGATCAGGCCCGCAAACTGTTTTTTTCCAGGCCCACGAGATGATTTTGCAAAATATAAAAACTGCAATTTCTAAATGAAAGAGAGTGCTGTTCTAAATGTGTCCACTTGGTGTCGCAATATTGTTTCTGCTTCGCAAACAAACTCAAACCGGCACAAGTACAGCCACTCACGTCTCCTATTGGCTGCCCTCATTGCACCAGAACGTCTCCTATTGGCTACCCTCATTGCACCAGAACGTCTCCTATTGGCTGCCCTCACTGCCCCAAAATGTCTCTGTCGAAACAGACAAAGTTGCTGCAGAGCAGCGTTGCCAACTCGGCGACTTTCTCGCTACATCTGGCGACTTTCCAACTCCCCATGGTGACTTTTTTCTTTTGTCACAAGCGACTAGCGACAAACCTAGCGACTTTTCCTGCCGTTATTACGCTGCAATCAAGTGCAAATTGTCAATGATGCAAATTAGACGATGACGTCATTTGGCTACTTTTAGGACAGCCAATAGCGACTTTCCTTACTGAGGAGTTGACAACACTGAGTGTTGAAATGAAACGAACAAAGTAAAACAAAGTTTTTTTTGTTATCACACGATAACCCAACGAGCCAAAGCAGACGTGGGGGGGAACCACGCCGTCAGATGGAGGAGCTTTGCTGGATGAGATCCTACAGATCTTTTCTGCTTTCTCCAGGAACGGGTGCGACCGCACTGATTCACTGTCCTGTCCATCCCGCCCGGCTGAGCGTGCACTAATTTGCAACGCGACATTCAGCGCCTATTGATCCCGCCGGCCGGGTTGAAGTGACGGCGGTGCGCGTTAGCAGATTTGTGCAAGTTTCCGTCCACCAGCACGGCCTTCTGCTGGAGGGGCGGGCGAGGCGAGTGCGGGAGGCGGAGTCGGGAGGCCACGCCCACGCAGCCACGCCCTGCGCAAAGACGGATGAGCGACGGCGGTTGGGGGTGGGGGGGGTATGCAGTCTGCAGAACAGAAAAGCGCCTCGTTTGCGCTGGTGTGGGCGCCGCGCATTTGAATTTCATTGATTTTTATCCCACGTCCCGGATCCCACTGGGGCCGATTCAGCGGAGCTAATTGATCAGGGTCTCCTCATTGCAAATTAAACACGGCAGCAGAGACTTTGGTGTGGTGTACCTGCAAGCACCGGCAAGAACAAAAGACCTCAAACACCTTTGATGTGAGCGTGTGTGTGTGTGTGTCTGTGTGTGTGTTTTTTTTACGTGAGTTGATGGAGACGTCAGTGGCTTTGTGCTTCAAAGTTGTTTCAAAACAAGGAAAAAAAAAACTCTTCCCGCTGCGATGACTAAACAGGAGACCCGCCGACTTCGACCCTGCCGACCTCTATTTTGGCGGAGGAATTGATGTATTTGTCCTTTTTTTTTCCATGCCTTGGGGAAACGACAACAACAAGAGCAAAAAATACTATTTTGATAAAAGCAAGATTTGAAGATTTGAAGCAAATGTGTGCTGTAAAGGCTCAGTGATTCATATTTTCACTGCAATCTCAGATTCTGCTCCACACATGGATGTGAGAAAATCAAGTGTATATTTAAATTGTATATTTGTGTAGAGTCAAAATGTAACCAACCCTTTTGTAAGAAGAAAAATAAAAAAAATAAAAAATAAATAAATAAATAAATATAAAGCACAATTTGGCATTAGGCAGTAAATGTCGGTCTGAAAATTGACCAGCTAGTCCACTAGCGACGACAAGCGCTTGACAAAATGAACATTCAGGTCAGTTACCTGGCGACAGCACTGAGTGCCGAGGTTCAGACGGTGACATTTCTGGCACGACAGGCGGTGCTTTGACTCTCAGGGCTGCGCCGACTTTCACCCCAGTCATTTTCCAGGATGCAGCGTCTGGTTCTGTTTGTTCTTTTTGTCAAGTCAATCGCCGTCATTCTCCACCGATCGAGTTTTAAAAGCGAGTCTGGCGTGACGTTTGCAGTGGAACTGGGGTGCACGGCGGATGGGTGGGCGCACTTTATTTTTAAGTCGCTAATATCTGAAGAATGAAGCGACGTGAGCCCCAGTAGACAAGAAGAAAGGCAAGAAAGTGATAGGAACCTTGATGCAAATCATTACTCTCCGTCAACACTGCCCATGCAGTGAGCGCTGCGTCCACCAATTACATCCGAGGGTCTGAAAGAGTCTTCCAGTATGACAGTAGTTGTAGTAGATGCTAATTTGCAGCAGACTGTGGAATCAGACTTCGTGTTCTTTTCTCTCGTCCTGGCCGGTTCAGGCAGTAACAGGCTGTTTGTCTCTCACTCCTCCTCCTCCTCCTTCTCCTTCACCTCCCCCCTCCTCCCACTCGGAAACCTGAAATCCACTTTATTAAAAGCACGCTCCGGCAATTTAAATGTAAAACACAGCCGATGAAAGCCTTTGATGGACGATCCTGTCTGAGTGCAGGACTTGGTGCTCAGCCGAGGATGCAGATTTGAGGAGGCTTATCGCCAGTGAGGGAGAGGCTTCTCCGCTATAGTGAATCCGATGGCGGCGTTATGATAATACAAATTAGAAATAATCCCAGACATCAGTCACCGGCTTGCCGCACTCTTGTGCCTTTTCTTATTTTTTTCCTGTTTCCCCTCCCGTCAGGATGTAAAAGAACCCTTTCACCAACCAGACGCTCTGAATTCTGAAGATTCTTTATCCAAATCAAAATTCCGTTCTTGGGGTTTTATTTTGCATTCCAGCGGCTTTAATCCACATATTGCGCTCAGTTTTGAGCAAGATGCGGGCGGGTCTGAAAGCGTAATGGGAACACCGCAGTAGTCAAGAGTGCAAAACCTCTTTTTACTGCACAGTTTGAAGAATTTCTGAACATTTTTGGACATTTTTCGACACAATTAAAAAAAGCTTTTTCTAATTCGTGGGTCTACAGAATAAACTCTGACATTGTGAACACTCTGCAGACAATGGGCAACTTTTCTCTGCATTTCTAAGCTAAAACTCAGACTTCAGCTGAATCTTTGTGAATTCCCTAGCAAGCATGAAACATAGCAAAACAAACTCACATTGATTTTGATTGTTTTTCGCTTGCACGCAGAATTATTTGTCTTCACAACTCCACTTAAATTCCTTCCCTACCAGCTCCTCGAAAATCGAAACCTGACATGACATACACAAAGGTTAATATTTCGCCCGTGGTCTGATATAGACGTGAGACTCTCAGCCGTCCACTCATGGTCTCCACCTGTTGATGCTTTGCTCGGCTCCTCTGACCGCCGCTGAACGCTAATTAGAGTAGCGAACGCTGCGTCGTAAACATCAGCCGGATGCGTAAAATTAAAATCTGGGCTCGTTATTTTGTTGCCAGGCCGGCTTCCTTCAGCACAGCCTCATTTACCGCAAGACTTATTTTCCACTTAGGCACGCACAGAGTTTATTAACCTCTCACCTCAAATGGCTGCTCGAGTTTCTTGCGATGTGTATCTTTATTTTTAATTGGCTGCCAAACTGTTTTCTTTTTGTGAACCACAAAATCTGACATCGAGGCCAACAAACATAAACACAAGTAAAGATAGATTAAAGCAGTAGACATTATTGCTAAAAGTTGGAACGTTGTGTATCTACTGCCGTCATTTGTTTACTCCAGTGCTGTAAAGTCAGCAAAGAGCAACACCAGAACGTGTTGCAAAGACAGATTCAGCTTTGAAGAACATCTCACATCTCCGAGTCTGCGACATGTTTCATGTCTTGAGTGTTTCCATGACACTTTTGCGATGGACCTCTATATCGATGTGTCTGAAAAACCACCTCATGAGAGCATCAAAACCCTTTAGCCATACTTGAGAGGTTTTTCCAAGTCTAGCTGTTTCCATCACCAGTTTTTATTTGCGCAATTCTAGCGGTAATGGAAACAAAGCTACTGAATGCAACAGCTGTGCTGTTTGTCAGCCGGAGGAGCTGCGTTCAACAGCAGGTCTGCAGGGAAACCACTGCTGGAGTCCTGGACAGGGTCGGTGCAGGCAGCCCCTCTCTGGCTGATGGTTAAATATTTAGCTTTTACATCCACGTGTGTCCTCGAGAGCTCCTCGAGAGCCTCGGCTTGAGTAGATGCGCATTGGAAGAAAGAAACAAAAGAAAAAAAAAAAACAGTTGCCAGAACTTTTAAAAGACCCTGAGTGCAGGACGTCTGCTGGACGGCGACCTCAGATAACACCAAGCTGCAGCGCCACAGTCTGCAGAATTCAGCTGGCATTGGCCGTGAAAGACGAGGCTCATAACATTACTTCCTATCCAGCGGCGCTTTAATGAAATTATTGTTATTATTATTTTTTTATTAGATGGAAGATTCAAAGATTTTAGTGTGAATTTGGTGTCTGTGCAGGACATACGGGGGCGACGGCCAGAAAGAAGCCTCAAGAGAGTTGAGTTTTTATTCTCGTTATTTAAAGCAAACAGAGGGTTAATACGACAATTTCCGCTGATTTGAGCAAAAATGTTATTACATGCATTAAAAGATGCCAGAATGGAGGTTGTTTGGCCGCTGGAAACTGAATATTAAAATGCAAACATTTAATTTGCAAGTTTTGAAGAAATGTGCAGTCCAAGTTCAAAGAGGAGAGATTCTGCCTGCGCTGCATAGAAATGAAATGGTGTTTAAGTTCGGTCTCATTGACGCCAATTACTTTTATGTTTGACTACTTTGCCTTTAATATGGGTCAGGCGGTTCTGGGGCTGGTGGCGACTGGCCTTTTTATAGCGTTCCTGCTTTTCCCCCGGCAGCAGAGTTTCCCTCTGCTTCTCCTGCACGGAGCGTTTCTACTCCTGTTTGTTGATTCTTTGTTCAGCACATCAAAGCAACTAATGTTTGCCCCTCCTTCCAAATATAGAGAATCAAAATCTCTTGAGCAAAAAAAAAAGAAAAAAAAAATGTTTTTCCTTGGATTGTGCCCTAACTTTGAACAAAACCCAACTGTGATTTTTTTTCTTGTTTTGTGACCTCAGGAATTTGAACCTTTAAAGAAGGAAAAAGAAAACAGCCGGTGGTTGTACTGTATCTTCAGATGTATTTTCTCTGATCCTACAGATACAGAGTTTCACGTCTGCCCTGAATGATAAAACGGCTGCTTGCGGCAAAATTGAATTCCAATATTTCCTCCAGTGAGCGCTGCTCTTTTCTTCTCCTCTGGTGAAATGAGAGGAGGCAGAGAGCTCGTGCGACATGGGAGGCAATTAAAACCGCAGCCGGAGCTTCCTGCAGGAAGGAGCTGCTTGGTCCGAGAGTCACGAAGTGACAGCGTCTGGTTCGCCTGCACTTTAATTCAGCAAGCGTCTCGTCAGACCGGGGAGGGGGGGGGGGGGGGGAAGAAGAGGTTACAAAGCGTCTTTCGTGATCGTTTAAGGAGATTAATTGGAGTAATTTTAGCACTCGCAGATCCTTGTCGGAGCTTTAATCTGCCTTGAATTGCAGACTTGTTTTCCTCGGTTTTCTTTGCAAACCTTGTTTTTAAAAGATGGAAACCCTGCAAAATAAAATAAATATCACTGCATGAGTGAAACAGAGTGGCAAGTCATGAATAGATGCTGAATATCTCAAAAAGCTTGTTGAAATTCGATGTGCCACCTAGGGGAGTGAGGGGGTAGTCTCATAAACCTGTCAACATTTTCAACTGACTAATCGAGCAGTCAACTGAAGCTGCAGGGGAACGGTCAGAAAAGAAAAATCTTCCTTGCAACCCACTGCTTCTTACTGGAGACCCCACGTGACATTTGACATTTCCTGATTGGATGCTTGTGGTGTCGGTGAACGACGCCTGTCATTGGCTGAGGTCAGGTGGTCGGGCGTGTGAGAGTGCAAAGAAACTACTACCAGACGTCTCTTTGCTGTTTGTCAGAAGGGGACGTTACAATATGTTCATTGCCACCAAGTGGTCAGGGGTGTGAATTGCAGTCTGTCAAAATGGCCAATAGCCTTCAGATTTTTTCCTCCGTCACTGTTAAAAGAAGCGTCAGGTATTGAAAATATTCAGTCAACACACTCTCTGGTTCTTGCTGAAGCTCCACTGAGCCTCACACGTGCGTCGCTCGCTGCGGCCCTGCTGTCCCGCCATCCACAGAAGCCCGGCCGTTCCCTCGTATCTCCCCGCGCTGTCACCGACAGTCTTAGCTGAGCGGCGCTCTGGCCGGCAGCCAGCTCCTCTATTGGCCGTGTTGACTACAAAAGCAGCTGCTCGGCGCTGACTCAGGCTTCCACAGCTTCAATTCCTGCCCGCCCGCCGCCGCTCCATCTTCAAATTCTATCGCCACCTTTTGAGTTCTCAGAGGCGTCCGTGTTAAAGGCAGGACTGGGAAGTTGGGTGGAGGGAGGTGGGGTGTAGCAGATTGCCGGGGACAATGCGGCGACATCCGCTTCCCGCTTGCGGGATGAGGGAGGCGGAGGACGCGGCGCTATTTCCATCTCCAGTCTATCAGTGGAGGAGAGTTTGGCATTGAACGGCTCCACTCTCTAAACAGAGTGCAGCTGAGGAGAGGGAGACCGAGGTGTGCGTGCGTGTGCGTGCGTGTGTGTGCGTGTGTGTGCGTAAGAGCGAAAACAAAAGGCTGCGGGTTGCGAGACGGTGAGGAGTTGATGCAGAGTGAGATGTGACGGCGGCGGCGGCGGCGCAGAGACAGAGAGAGAGAGAGAGAGAGAGAGAGAGAGAGAGAGAGCGAGTGAGATGCTCAATCAGTGCTGTCAGGTTGTCTCGCCTCACTAACGACAGCCAGGCGAGCCGGCTAGCACGTGCTCGCGTAACAGAGTCCTTTCAGATCACGTAAATGGGGACGTCGTGCGGCTGCTGCTTGCTTTCCTTTTTCTTCTACCGTGATGTGAATAAAAAAAACGCAGCTTTGATTGTTGTTGTGCTTTTCTTCTTCTTCCTCCACCATCTCGTCCTCCACCTCTTCCTCCTCCTCCTCCTCCTCCTCCTCCTCCTCCTCGTCCTCGTCCAAAAATAGATTTTCGCACAGACAGCCCTGTCCTCAGCAACATTGTTGTCGTTGTTGTTGTTGTTGTCGTTTTTCAGCCCTGGACACCACCAAGGACCCGTGTCAGAATGTGAAGTGCAGCCGCCATAAGGTGTGTGTGGCGCAGGGCTACCAGAGGGCCATGTGTGTCAACCGCAAGAAACTGGAGCACAGGTACTGTGTGTGCGGGTGCACGTGCGTGTGCGTGTGCATGTGTGTGTGTGGGTGTGTGGCAGGTGCCAACTCTGACTCTGCGTTATCTTGATGCTGCTTCGGCTAAAAGCCTTTTGCTGTTCAGCCGTCGATTAGAGATAGAGGCGAGGTCAAAGGTCAGTGTGGCTTGTGAGTGACGTCACACCAGATGAGAACGCTCAACGCCACGCGGTGTCCGCAGGGTATAAATTGGAATGCAGCCCTAACCTAAAAGGTAAAAAGCTTGGCCGGCGTTGAAAACATGCAAAACCTGCATTCTACGGTTTGGCCAGCAGGGACCGCCAAAAATGGTTGCAAAAAGACTGAAAACAACTGGCTGTCTATACAGACAGAGGCACTAAATTTACTCCTTGAGCAAGAGGATCAAATTTTTTTATTGGTATAAATCGCTGCGAAAATCTGGTCGAATTTGGTCAAATTTTGCGTAAAAGTGGCCGTAAAGTTGTTGCCGCCATGCTGCACACGCTGCACTAACGCTCCAATCACGGCTCACCCTCGGTACCACCCGCACGTCCAAATATGGACTCGGCGCGGATTGTGAAACCGACTTCGTGGCTTCAGAATGGCTGTTCGCCAACCAATGGGTGACGTCGCGACCACGCCCGTCTTCCAACACAACCACAGGAGTGACTCCAACTGGGCCAGCTGGCAGGGATTCCCGCTCACTCTTCTCTCTTCCCTCTTTTCTTTCCATGTCAACAGGCAACCCAGTCAAACTTCTGCATAAATTACACGGACTGTCGCCGGTGGCCACATTTAAAAAATCCACTCTTCTGACACGGAGAAGGAGATAGAGCTCTAACACTTAATGTCAGGGGTGCATGATTAATTAGGGCTTAACTAATACATGATTCATCCCGCGCTAATCTAATGCATGATACATCGTGAACTCCCGTGGCTCACTTTTAATTTATGGTGGATCCGCCATTACTTTAATGACTTAAAAACTACCCGGGTCATCAGTTTTTGCGCGGTTTCGTGTGGCTCCGTCACGTCTGACTCAAACGTGCCCTCGTCAGGCTCCTTTCAGTCTCCTTCCAGCCACTGGAAGGCGTAACTCGTTAATAACTACGTTATTACATGGCGCCGCACACGTGAAGACTGTGATCAGCTCTTTTGAAATGTTGCTGAGTGGCACAAAAGTTTTGACTTTGTGCAAACGGAGCGGGCAGGAAATATCAACCTTTATGTCATTTCTGCACGGCCAGGCTCCAGTCGTTCATTTTAAATATAAAGGGGTCCAACTTAGGGTTCTAACAGAAGAAAATAATAACCAACGATGAATTAAGCAGAACTCTGCCGCAATAAAAACAAGTGTCATGACCATCACCGCCCAGTCGTGCATGTTGAAAGTGAAAACAGAGAGAAAATTGAGCTGCTTCAACATTTTTATAATATCAGTTCATAGATAACTTTTATAGGAAAGGCACTCAGAAAGGTATTTTTTTCCCCAAATGTTTGCAGCTGTAAATCCTCAAGATGTTTCCTGCTGGGCACCAAACACCAGACCGACAACATTTGCCGCCTGCTGGTGAACACGATGAGCAGATCAAGATATTTCTTAACATCTGAATGTCGCGTAGTACTCCTTTTAGTGGCAAGTCCCTCCGGCGGTGCCTCTAATATACTATATTTTATTAAAACATGCCTGGAAGGGACCAAAATTCATTATTGAAGCTTTCAATAAATGATGATTTTATGTCTCCAGACGGTTCACATCCTCCGACCCAATAATCTGACACAGAAACACCCTGGTCGGCTTCGTTTAACGTCACCGGAGCCGCAGGTGAGAAACTAAACGATACTTTTAAAAAAATCTCTTAGAGTTTAGCCATTTATTATATTTCACGCTGGGTGCCGTGATGTCTTCAACACTCCCTTGACGGCCGTTTAGTTCCCGATTATAAACCCATCCCAGAGAATCTATTAGCTTGTGCGTTCGTTCATTTCCGCCTCGGTTGAAAAATAACTCAACATGCAGGATGCAGGCTGCAGGTTGAAAGGAGCAAAATGAAGTGAATCACCTCCACCTGTGAGGTCCATCCGCTGCTGCTGCTGCTGCTGCTGCTGCTGCTGCTGCTGCTGCTGCTTATCTTTTTCCAGTGAGGCTCTTGATTTATCGCCGGGTCAGAGATGAGAGAAAAACTGGGAGGAGTCACGGATCCACGAGCCTGAATGCAAACACCAACGCATGCGAGCGGCAATAAGTAGCTGCGGCGCGCGCGATTTAACACCCGAGTGCAGGTAGAGAGGCAATAAGGGGCTGCTTCATGAGGCGGTAAATGCCAATTTTCAGCCCGCATAAACAGTTTTCGTCTCACCTGAGGGCCCTCTTCCATATCTCGATTGTTTCGGTGCAACTCCATCTTGTTAAAAGCTGCACATGTCGGTTGTTGTTCAGTGAAATGTGTATGAAAATACAAATAACGAAAAATTTGCTATGAAATTGCTTCAAATCCGCAGAGGCTGGATTGGTTCGGAAATAAAAACATTTTCTGCTCCAATGTTTTGATCATGGCCATTGAATATTTACACATCAAGCCAACCATCCATTTTCAATAGCCGCTTCTTCCTGCACTCAGGGTCTCTGGGGTCTGCTGGAGCCTCCCAGCCTCCCAGCTGTCATAGGGTGAAGGCAGGGTCGCCAGTTCATCGCAGAGCCACATGGAGACACAACAACCATTCGCATTCACACTCACACCTACGGACAATTCAGAGTTCCCAACATGCATGTTTTTGGAGTGTGGGAGGAAGCTGGAGAACCCGGAGAGAACCCAGCAGACACAGGGAGAACATGCACACTCCACACAGAAAGGCTCCAGGCCTGGAATGGAGTAAATATTCACTGTTGCAGAATAAGATTCCTAACCTGAACCCTGAAACTGTTTTGCCATGAAGTGACGCTTGATGATGATGTTCCGGAATTTTTCTCAACAGCATGAGAGCGCCGGCGTGTTAACCTTCGCACTGCTCTCCTGCAGCCTCCTTAGCGTCCAGTGTCGTCGATTTTATGACCCACAAAATTGTGATTCCATCTGGAGAACATTTCCTGCTTGCTTGATAGATTGAAATTCCTCTTCGTTGCGTTTGACTTCCAGGGTCAAGCAGGCCGGGCAGCTGGAGGCCCAGGAGAGCAGCTGCAAGCCTTGTCCCGTGACTGCGGCCTCGCCTGTGTGCGGCTCTGACGGACACAACTACGCCTCAGAGGTACTGACGGTGGAAAAACACCTTCTCTGTGAAGGCTGTTTTCTCTTTACTGGACTCCTTGCAGGCTTTGAAACACCAGACAAAGAAATCCATAGTGCCTGTGCTGCACTTTCGAAGTGTCGAGTGGAGTCCAGGCCGGTCGAGTGCAGTTTCCCACTGCGCTGCCGCTGACACATGCAGCGGGTGCAGCAGGGCGGCGCGGTTCATCGCAGGAGGACGAGGACGCGGCGGCTGATGAATGGCTGGCGTGGTTTGCACGACATCAGCCACCGCCACTCAGACGCTACTCAGTCTTTTTTTTTTTCATTATTGATCCATGTACAGTTTTTAATTTTGACCTTGCGCTGGAACAGCTCGGCTCTGAGTGCAGCGTCTCATCCAAATGACTAATATCCTTTCTGTCTTTTTTTTTTTTTCTCTTCTCTCTCCCGTACGCACCCGCCCGACCTCCCCCGGCAAACATTTCAGCTGCATCTCCTCTCTGTCTTGTCTCTGCCAGTGCAAGCTGGAGCAGCAGTCGTGCCTCACGGGCAAAGACCTGAGCGTCATGTGCTCGGGCTTCTGCCCCTGTGCCGCTGCCGCCGCCGCCGCTGCCGCTGCCACCGCGACTGACGCAAGTGCTGACGCCAAACGAGGCAAGTGCTCACGCGCGCATCTTAATTTTGGCCATTCATGACGCGGCAGTTAGTTCATTAATGGGAGTGGATCAGTGTGAATGGATGGATGAGACATCCTAACAGAATGATTTTTCTTGTCGGTAAAAATATCACGGTTACATGGTGCTACCATTACGACAACCTTTCATTTTAAAATTGCTCCTTGAAAAAAAAATATTTTTTCATCATAAATTAACATAAATCTCTTTAGTAATGAAAGCATCTGGAACAATTAGAACATTAGAACCCAATTTTCACTAAATTGGAAATTGGAAATTTTTCCCTTTTGTGAAAACACAGATGTTGAAAGGCTGCATCTCCTGCCTTTAAAGTTCCTCGGAGTATTTTCTCTCCCACACGTGAAAACGCCAGATAGAACTTTGCCGGTCAACGTGATGACACCGTGTCCCGCCGTGTGCACGCAATACAAGTGTAGCAAGGCAGGACACAGGAAGAGGGCTAAATAGGAAGTGACATCATACACAAGGAGGAAGAGGGAAGTTTAGAAATCAGAGACACCTGCGTTTGAAAAAAGGAGGAAAGACTGAAGGAGCTGAGGCAGAAACGCAGTGAGAAGTGAGACAAGGAAAGGAAGGATGAGAAACCTGAAGTGGGATGAAATAAGAAAATAATCAGAGTGAAGTGGAGGCGGCACAGTCAAGGAGCGGTTTGAGGAAAAGAGGATTGAGCTCCGTGGAACAGGTGGACAGTTTGGACCTGTTTGGAAGCAGTGAAACCCACTCCAGGACCGGGTCAAACTGGGCCATACCAGGTCAAACTAGGCCAATATGGAGCAACTCTCCCTCAGATAAGTCCCTCCCTCCTGGTTCCAAAGGTCTAAAGGACTTATTTACATATTGAGTTGTTGGTTCATGAGTTTTGTTTAAAAAGTCTGCCTGTGCTGATTGTTGTTGATATATATTTGTTGGAAATTTGACTGCTGAAAAATTGAGTTCTAATGAATTTTTGTTGGACTTTAAAGAAACCTTAAACCACAAACAGATTTTTTTTTGTTTTCCTTGTGGGGTTAATTTTATAGGGAGACAATAGTAACCCTACAATTATTCATAGAAATATGAAAACCTGACAGTGTGAACCCGCCCACCTTTCAATTTTAGTATATTGGGAGAGGCGACCCCCTACTGCAGTAGCGAAGTAGAATCAATTCCGCCTCATTCTGCTTTCCAAATTACTTTCATCATTCGCCAAAATTCGTATGCGGCGCAGATCAATGCCGCGGTTTGCATCACATTTGCATCACTTCCTGTTTTTGCCCGGTCTTTTGTGGGCACCAAGGTTTATCAGCTGCAAAGCCAGTGAAGCTGTATGTTAAGCTGAAAGTAAAAAACATATAATAAGCTTCACACCAACTGAAGGGTTCCTGCACTCTGTGTGGCAGCAGCTCATTCCACAGGAACTTGATGACGGAAATGAAATGTGGCGTCGAAGGTGCAAAATGTTTTTAGTTTGCATTGAACCTCAAGAACTGTAACGGTAAAAAAAAAATCCTCGCAGGTTTCTTTTCTATCAGTTATTAATACAACTTGGCGTATACTGTACCTTTCAACACCAGAACCCCTGACCTCCTGGAGCTCTGCTGTCCGCAGCAAATCCAATTTTCTCAAAGAACCAATCAGCCGCCGGAACTTGGCGCTTTGGATCGATGCTCACCAATTCCAGAGATTACGGTTATCCAAATATCCCCCCTCCCCCCTGTGGCCAGAGTGCTCTTTCAATCACGGGGTAATTAATTATTCAGAGTGCGCGCTGTATATCAACAGCGGCCAAACACCATCGATTGTCGGGTCGTTCAGGCATGTAAGGATGCTGGCTGATCGAAAGGTTTCAGCGCAGCTCCTGTTTTTCTATTCTTCTTCACCGCCGTGCTCAGCGCTGGGGCAAGCGCTTCAAGGGACGCTCCAGCGTGTTGGCAAATTGGCCCGTCGCCATGATCCCCGTCGTCACAGCGAGGAGGTGAATCATCAGTGGCTGTTGTTCTGAGAGCTGGAGGGGTGAGGTGAGGTGGCGTGGGAGGGGTGAGCAGGGAAAGCCCCTCCTCCTCCCCTCAGAACTTATCAAATACACAATCCAACAACTCCAAAACACTCTGGTGGACAAGTTGTGAACTGCACATTCACCACGCTACCGATTAATAACGTAACGTTACGAGACAGAGGCCCTGTTTGCACTTGGCCACTTGCAACTGTTTTTGGGGACCGTATCACGAAGTACGCATCTTGAAGCATCGGTTCGCACACGGCATTAACATGCGTCTCGAGCGCGCCACTTGTGATCGCATTAGTGCATTTTTAACCACTAGGGGCAGTAAAGCGCAAAACTACGGCTAGTCTCACCTAAAAACGAATAAGAATCAACTTCCTGTTTGCGGACTATATCAAGTCACTGGTTTTAATTCTACTGCAGCTCGTGCGTATGGATCGGAACGAGGAGTAACAGCTGGTGGGACAGAGTGGTGATGACTTCATTTTCGGATCAACAGTAGCTGGCAAATTTTCGGATGCAACGTCGCACATTTAATCTCATATGTGGGGAAACTGCGAGCGCTGCTCCGCTGACAAAATACGATAATGCGGAATGAAATTTATTAGCTTCCTAATAAAAGAGTCAAAACAAAAAATTATTTGTTTTCGCTTCTTGTTTGTAACTTTATAATGACGACGCCGGGAGGTGGGGCGGCGACCAAGTACGTACACGGAGTAGGCGGTCCTTAATGTGGACTGAGATCGCATTCTGTTCACACGTGAGGAATGCTATGCTATGCTATGCAAAGCATCGAAGCCACCTCCCCGAGGTGGTTTGAGTGATCGGATGACAATACGGATTTGGACTGTTTCCACTTGGTTACTTAGTGTGATTTTTGCCGATCGGAATACGAGAAACGCTTGAAATGGCCAAGTGCAGACAGAGATGTTTTTGAGGCAAAAGCAGAGCAGGAACTACATTCCAGACACACCTGCAGGGTGGAGGGATTTTACAAGTGGATGTTCAGTGCAGCTTCTCCCATCATTAAAAAAAAAAATATATATACATTTGTTGAGAAGAAGCTGATCACGGTGAACTATGAGGTGGACAGTGACAACAATGACGATGAGTTCTTTACTAACCCTGAAGAGCCACAGTCTGATTTACAGGAGCGGGAAAAGCAGTCAGTAACGAACGGTGCTGACTGTCGCTCCGCCCAGTGGTTCACTCCAGGAAGTAGTTTCCATTTGTTGCTTCCTGTGCCATAATGTTGCCTAGTTAGACATACATACATTATTATTTGATAGTGTGGTGAATGTGCAAGTGATAACTGTTGGATTGTGTATTTGAAGAGTTGTGAGTCAGGGAGACGATCACCGTTCACCTGCGTGAGTTCACTGAGCAGCTGGAGGCTCCGCCCACCTGGATCTCAAAACAACAATAATAAAAGAATGGTACCAGCTCATATGACTCTAGGGTTAAGGGCAATAAGTCAATTTGCAAAATGTTGAACTATCCCTTTAATAGTAGAATTTCAATTTTGTTTTTGCATTTTTGTTTTTGTTTTTTACAACAGTTTTATTACACTCAATGCAACTTAATTGCACAAAAAAACAACAACCTGTGTGACTGTGCAGAGAGGGAAAAACCTGCACCTCTCATTCCATTCGCCAAACACATCAGAAGGAAGTGAATGAAGGAGTGGTTTTGAGTCAGACGGCCTCCTCAGTGTTGGCCAGGGCTCTTGGAATCAGCCCAGGCCTTTTTGTTTCACCACCTCAGAGAGCTGCACCGGCCAGGACCTGGCGGACCTGGGCGACCGCCTGAGGGACTGGTTCCAGCTCCTGCACGGAAACACCAAGCAGAACCAGTCTGGCCGGCCGGGCGCTGGCACGGCCTCAGGTCAGTGAAGGCAACACATGGCCGGCACACAGCCGCCTCGTTGTCTCCTCCTCCTCTCCTGGACGCAGGGACGGAGGTGCAAAGAGACTGAATGCTAATTGTCTCTGGACAGCGCTGGACCGGAGCCTCATCGCCAGCTGCAAGGATTCCATCGGCTGGATGTTTTCCAAGCTGGACACCAACGGCGATCTGTATCTGGAGCACGGCGAGCTGGCGGCCATTAACCTGGACAAGTACGAAGTCTGCATCCGGCCCTTCTTCAACTCCTGCGACAGCTACAAGGACGGCAAGGTCTCCACGGCCGAGTGGTGCCTGTGTTTCTGGAGAGAAAGTGAGTGGTGGGGGGGGGGAGATTCTCAGCCTGCCTTGACAAACCTGGGGATGGATGGGTGGATGGATCAGCTTTATTAATCCCTTCAAGGACAAGTCGATTTGATGAATGATGTTAAAACAGGCACATTTCACAAGACAGATAAAAGACATAAAATACATTCAAGAGAAAGAAAGGGGCAAAGTGGGTTGTTTGGCAGCTGTCCTTCGTCTTTACATACAAACTGCTCAATCTTTAGAAATCACATTTTTCCTACCAGCATATTTCTGTTCCCTAATATCTAGAAAATCAAAAAAAAGAAAAAAAAAAGTCAATTGCACTTTAAGTTTCTGCGTCATGAAAAGACGTCAGCAAAGCTCCCAGAAATGAGAAAAGTTCGGCCTTCACTTGCTTTTCTTGCTCTGCGAGATGCACGCTCTTGCGCTTTCTCTCCGTCAGTTCACCCTTTTTTGTATCAGCCTTGGCAAGAGCGTCGGTCTGGGCGGGACCGCCTCACTACTGAGAACCACCTGACCTCGACTTTTTCCGAGTCACCTGACAGTTTGCCAGAATCGCTCGACTCGCTGCACACAGTCGAGTTTCATCTTTCCATCGAGCTGCTGCTGCTGCTGCTGCAGCTGCTGTTGCTGTTGCTGCTGCTGCTGCTGCTGCTGCAGCTGCAGGGGAATGTAGTCCTTGCAGATTCTCCTCTTCTTGCACTTGAAACAGGAACAGAAATCCTAGTTAGCCTCGAGGCTGCCGCCGCTGCTTCTGCCCCACGACCTGCCAACGACCGCACTAGTTCCTCCACCAGGGGGCCGCTGGAGCGTCTTCTCACAACACTCACAGTTCACCCTCCCTTCACGCCTCATTACGCCTCCTTTGCTCCAACAAGGCTGATCTCTTCAAATGGAAATTCAGGCCGACTTTAAAGTTTCTTCAGACAAGTAACATCTTTGCACTTTTCCTTCTGTCGCTTTCTTCGCTTTTCTGGACGAAGCATCTACATCATCTTTAAACTATTATTTGTCTTCTTATAACAGTTTAAGAAATATACATTTTCTGCTCATATCTTCTGTATCTGTGTAATTAAATGTAATCAAAGGTCCTGCCTTGTGAAAAATATACCTGAGCAGTGATTTATTGTAGTAATGAGCATCTTTCTCTCTCCTTGTCAGTGAACTCCACAAAAAATGGGAAAACTCCATCCTTTGCTTCTTTTCCTTCTTACAAAGTGGCACTTTGTGACATCACAAGGGGCACATATTGCCCTCCCAGGCATTGACTTTGCCAGAGACTCTTTCTATTTTGTCTCCTTTCAGACATGCGTTCAACAAAGCGTCACTTTTTGCAGGGGTCTTTAAACAGAGGCTAATTCTGCCCTGGACATTTCCCTTTTTTTTTAGATGCTTAATTCATGGAGCCTGTTCCACTGGAGCCTCAGCTGAAAAACAAACAGAAACAAAGCTCTAAAAAATAATGCATATAATATGGGACCTTTTAAGGTCAAACAATATCTTAAAGTTGTGATTTTTCCTCTTGGCCAATAAATAGTTGCAGCGATGCATCAGTCATTGTCAAAATAATAATAACATTTTTTTCTACTTATATATTTACAATTGCAGGATGTGCATATACTGTGTTTTCCAATATTCCCTCAGAGTGACTTTCCACTCTCGTGACTATATGAACATGTTTGTAGCTCAGGGTCACGTGACCGCTGTACTATTCCCATCCGAACAAAGATCTGCGAGGCCGCAGCACTCGGCTGCTGTTTGTGCCTCCTGTGTTGTGGTGCAAGAGAAACCTGAAATGTCTCGAATGATGAAACGCAGCGCAATATAACCCCACCACCATCACCAGAACGATCTTTCCTGACGAAACCTTGGTCAAACATGAAAGGCCGCGTCACCTAGCCTCACCGTTAGCGTAATTAGCAGTGAAACTGCGATTCTAAATGAAAAGAAAGGTGATGATCCGTCATGAAAAGAAAATAATCACAGGTGGGACCAGAAGCACTCATTTATTTTGAAATAGGCCTTCCCCTCTGAGCTCATTATTTTTGTGTAGTGGTCAGCTGTGTCCGTGGAACTCGTCTACCCGATAATCTCAACCGGCTTTGCTTCTTCTCCCTCGTCCCCCCCTTCGCTGCTCTGCACATTTGCATTTGCTCCTTTTGACCTTTGCTGAACAAATACAGGATATTCATGACAGTAAACTCATTTGCACATCCATTACGCCATCGATGGGGCATTTAACCTGCGTGCAATTGATCGCACCGTCCGCCCCAAATCAATTTTTTCATTACTTGCCAGCAATGTTTATAACGCGCTCCACAATTAGTTGTCAGGCAATGATGGTTTTACAATAAGTAAATGTAGCGTTTGTGTCACCAGTTGTTGTGCAAAGCGCTGCAGAGACGTAGCAAGTCTTTTATTTTAATCTTCAAACACTTTTTTTTGTTTCTTTTTCTCCTCCTGCCTTAAGGGGATTTTCCTTTTTCTGTTTTGTTCCTATTTCTGTCTGTGTTTTCTCAGACTTACAGTAACAAAGCACTGTTTGTGCCTGATTTCCAGCTCAGTCCATCAGCCTCTGACAGGGAATGAAATATGACATCGGAAATGTCCACGTTCAGAGCTTTATTTTTCTTTCTTAGCTCCAGTGGAGCAGGATTATTTACCAAAGTAACTCCACATCTACTCAGAAAACAGCACATTTAGCCCAATGTTTGAAGCCAACAGTCCTTAATTTCACCCATTTTCAGATGTTTTTGTTTTTTTATTTTAGAATCTCCAGTCAAAACAACATGTTTTTGACTGTAGCTCAGGAGGTGGAGTAGGTTGTCCAATGACTGAAAGGTTGGCGGTTCAAATCCCGCTCCATCCAAGTCTGTCGTTGTGTCCTTGGGCATCTCTAAATTGCTCCCAATGTCTGGCGGCGCCTCGCATTGTGCCAATATAAAGCGCTTTAGGGTACCGTGAAGGTGCTGGTAAGCTCAGTCCATTTACCTTTTACCATAACCCTCTGTTTGCAGCCTCCTGCTAAAACCGATGCTTCGTTGGATCGTCCACATCTTTGGAAGGGGACAGAGGAGGCCTCAGGGGGTGGAGCCAACACCTGGCTGAGGGGTGTTGACACTGGCCTGGGATAGGGATCGGTGATGTAGCGATGCTCCTTGTGACATCACAAAGGGCTGAATGGTCTTTTGGCACAGTGAGAAGAAAAGTGAGAGGCAAAAAAAAGAATAAAAGACGGGACTTTTCTGGGTTGGCCGACCCAGGCAGTGTTAGGAAATGTTGCTGACGGGGAGTTTTGCACAATGGTCGACCTTTAAACAAATCACAACAATTCCAGTGCACGCTTACTGAGTCGGGCTTTCAGTGCCGAGCCGTCTCTGAGGCTTCCTAAACCGTCTGTCCTCTTGTTTGATTCCTGCAGAGCCGCCGTGCCTCGCTGAGCTGGAGAGAATCCAAGTGCAGGAGGCGTCCAAGAAGAAGCCCGGTGAGTGCATTTCTCGTCGGACTGCTCTGACGCTGCACCGTTGAGTGGAGAGACTCTGCGCGTGCAGCCAAGGCGTGAACTGCACCAACGCTGCTGCTGCTGCTGCTGCTGCTGCTGCTGCTGCTTTGACTCTCCTTATGTAACCGGGCGCCTGGTGCAGCGGCCCGGAAGCTGGAGGAGACTCATTAAAGGGATCACAAGCACATGGTCAGGATTAGGGCCTAATCGGGCTGGGAGGGGTGGGATTTGGAGGGTTGGGGGAAGCGGCGCCGACTTTGAAACAAGCAGGGAGCTAAAACCGCCGTTTGTCTTTTCAAACGAGTCCTCGTGCCGCCACAGCGAATGACTTTAGGCTGAAGCTGCAGCTACCAATGACTTGATGGATCAAGTCGATCCATCAACAACTTTCTTCGATTCTATGAAAAGATTTTTCGAGTTGGTTGAAAACATTTGCAATAGACGTGTCTGAAAGTGACAACTTGTCCTTTATTCCAGAACTAGCTGACTCAACAAACACAAGAAGTTTAAAAGTAAAAAGATTTATTTAAAAAAAAAAAAAAAAAACATCCTGACCTTGTGTGCAGGTCACAAGAACCATCTGTGTGAAACACAACCTTGAAAGCGACAGCTAAGCTAAAATTGGAATCAATTATTTTTCAATGGGTTCTAGTCGATCCATCATCCCAACTCTGCTTTGGCCTGAAATCAGACACCTGCATGTATAAAACAAACAATGACGCCCCCTCAGAATGCGTGTGATTGTGTGCCAACATGAGTCCTGGTCTTGCTGCAGCTCTCACTGGAACACTCATGCATGTAGCAGCAGCAGCAGCAGCAGGTGTCGGAGGGTGTAAATATTTAACAACAAAGCGCACGTCCTCGCAGGACTCTACATCCCCAGCTGCGACGAGGACGGCTACTACAGGAAGGTGCAGTGCGACCAGAGCCGTGCCGAGTGCTGGTGCGTCGACCTGCACGGGGAAGAGCTGATGGGCTCCAGGATCCACGGCAACCCCGACTGCGGTAGGAGCCGAGGCGGGCGGGAGGGAGGAGAGGGGAGCCGCTGCTTTGATGATCAGTTGGCTCTCAAAAACACACAAATCATGAGGATGTTTATCAGCACAGGTGTTATTCCCGAATGACTCGTGTGCGCTATGGTTTTGTGTTTACCAACAGGCTGCGTTTTTCTGAAACAGATTTTTTTTTTTTTGTAATAAAAACAGTTGTGATTTTCTTCCCACATTTGCAGATTAGTAAGTGAAAAGCCTTCCGTACGTCTCGGGACTTAATTAGGAGGGATAACATCTGCATCCGTGATTGATGTTGTTGCTGTGTTTGCCGCTTGTATAACAAGATCAGAGGTTTATTTTATTTTGTTTTTTCTCAGTCTCATCATCCACATCAAATCTGTTCAACTGTTTAACGGTCTGAGTTTCATGTGAGAAATCTCAAGCCTCTAACTTGGACCAACACGTCAGTCTTTAAAGCATCAGATAACTGTAAACATCGTGTGGATGGCTGAATGGATGGATACTGTATTCACTCCAAAGGAAATTCACATAATTATGTGAATAAATATCATGTCAATGATAAGGGCTGACATCCAGATGGCTATCTGGAAGTCAGCCCTTTGTGATGTCACAAAGAGCGCAGATACATCATTGATAACCCTCTAGTGAGCACAGCCCCAGCCAGGTGTTCAATTAGCGGTTTTGAATAACAAAGAATGCAAATCAGTCGGATTATGGCACCGTTGGCGTTGCTTCAAATCGATCAGGCCTCAACATTCTGTGATTTCTGGTGCTGTTTCCAGACAAGTTGACGGGATATTCCGGAGACTTTGGCAGCGGAGTGGGATGGGAGGATGAGGAGGAGGAGAAGGAGGCGGAGGACAACGGTGAGGAGGAAGAGAAGAAGAGGAGGAGGGCGAGACGGACGACGGCGGGTACATCTGGTAGGGACGCCCCCCGTTTCCACACACGGAGAGAGATTTTTGGGAGAGCCTGGGTGGAGGGAGAGCATGGCATCGTGTCATCATCCTGGTGCTGCTGGTCCAGAGAGACGAGAACCAACCAGAGTTTGTCCCCCCCCTTTTTTTTTTTTTTTCTTAGATACGTGTTGTTATTGCATCATCTTCCTCTCTGTTTTGGACCAAGCAGTATTTTTTTTCTTCTGTTTTGCCCTCCTGAACGGTGGGACCCTCTGACTGCTGTGCCGTAGGTAGCTCAAACTCATCAAGAATTCCTCCCTCATCCGCCCACATCTATGCATTCTAGAGAATACCAGTAATTTTGTATCGTGAGAGCAACTGCTTGAGTCAATGTTTCACTTCAATGATCAGAGATTCCGAAACGCACCCCCCCACAAAAAAACAAAAACAAAAAATGCGTAGTTTGACATTTTTCAGAAATCCAAGTGTGGACTGGAGGTTTAGAGAGAGTGAGAGGTGGAGAAAAAGTTCTGCTGCTCTTATCTCAGCCGAAATGACCCGAGAGTCAACACAGCTGCTGCAATCCTTTCGCAGATAGAAACAGCTTTGCCTTCAAGAAAACGCCAGTCTTTTATGTTTAATCCCTGCAGGAAAAAAAATAATAACAATCGTGGGAAACGACAGGCTCTTATCTTGTGCGTTTGCAATTTTAGTTTTTGTGCGGATTAAACAAAAAGATGTGATGATGCCGGCTGTGAGCCGCCGGACAGGATATAAAGTAGAGCGGCAGACAGACACCGTCAGCATGACGGATCATTTAGCGGCTGAAGAGCCGCGTCCTTCCCCAGACTCCGGGGACTCGCTCATGAATGGATGTTTAGAGTTCCGCTTTTGCTTCCTTTTACAAGGAAAAAGAAAAAGTTGGGACGAAATAATTTGTTATTGTGGAAGCGCACATACGCGCAATGCTGCCCCCCAGTGGTTAAAACAGATTTTTTAAAAAATAAATAAAAATAAAATACTGGCCTTGAGTCGGCCTTCCAGTCAGACTTAATTGATCCACAAGGGAAATTGTTTAATACAGCTGTGGTATCAAGAAGACATGAGTCAAACTGTATATGTACACCCCCCCCAAAAAAAAATCTATACCTTTAAAACAGTTCAATGCAGTGTGGTAACGTGCGTGCGTGTCTCGGTCATGTATATAAATCTGGTGTGAATTCTTTTCTGTGAAGCAGATTCCAAGGCCACTTTACTTTCAAACAACTTGTTGTTTTTTTTAGTTTATTTTCATTTTTTTTTTTGTTATTTTTTAACAACAAAGGTTGTCGACAGCTCGCTGCAGTGCTTCTTCCTTTTCGAACCTTTGACCAGCTCTTGTGTTATGATTTCACCCGCACACGCCTGTACAGGATCCGCGTTCTCCAGGTGGCTGTACTTTTGTTGAAAAGTAGACTATTTAGAATGTACTTCAATACACACACACACACACACACACACACACACACCTGCAGTGTGAAAACCTCTGTGTTCTTCTGCTTTCTCTGATATCATGTGCAAGAATGTGCAACAGCCACATACTATTTGGGTGTTTTTTTTTGCAACATGGGGAATTGTATTTTTGTGTTTATTAAAAAAAAAAAAAAAAAAAAAAAAAGCTAAAATGTGCGCATTACTTGAAGTTCTGTGTGTATACTTGAATTCACATTGTGATTGTTTTCTATGAGGATACCGTTGCAATGTCTCCATCCATGCTAACGCTAGGCCAGACTTATTGGTTGTTTTTAGTATTTGCATGTTAGTAAATGAGAATGTACATCTAGGCTGAGCACTTTACTAATAAAGGCACTGGAGCCAAACTCTTGAAAAGTCTTGTTTTCAATGGCACATGGCCGTCCCGAGGAGAGGAGACAATCATCTCGTCTCCATCTTATCACCGACTCATTTCTCCTCTTCAGCCTCTAAAGGCAGAGTATTTCTGCAACGATCCTATCCGATAAAGAGAGCGAGGCGAGGCTCAGGTGCCTGTGGGGAAATAAAATGAAGTTGTCAGACAGAGGAGGGTTGACGTACCTCGCTGTCAGCCTGGAAAAGATATGCGTCGCACATTCGCTGCTGCTCACAGCTCCTTCCATTTACCAAATTTTTACTTACTGAGCGGAAATAAAACAATATGCCAGAAGTCTTCCTGTTGAAGCATGATTCACTGAATTACCAAGAATATCAACAATGCAAAAAAAAAAAAATCAAATGGCAATAATACAATGGTGGCAGAGGTAAAACGCTGAGTGTGATTGGGTGGGAGGTTGAAGTGTGAATGTTTGACAGATGGAGCGAAAGGTGGAAAATCAATAGTGCTGCAGAAGCGAATGACTGCAATTCAATCCAAGTGGAGTCACACTTGAGCACAGTTGATCCAAAAAGCTGTCAACGCAAAACTGTCAGGGATCACAAAAGGCCCCTCACTGCACTGAATATAAATAACTGCTGAGTTATGTTTGAGAGGTCCTGTATTTTGCCCATTTTTAGATCTTTATTTTTCATCTGAGACTCCAGCGGACCAGACAAAGACCGGAAAACCAGCATGTCAGTGCACTGAATTTCGTTGTATTTTGTACAATGACAATAAATTTCTAAGCTAATCTAATCTAATCTAAAAGCACATTTATCCCTCCGTTTACACCGCACACTTGTTGGACCCTCACTGTGTTTGGAAAGATGACCAAAAGAAGGATGTCCGGAAGAGGGCGGAGCCAACAGCCAGCTTGGGGGGTGTTGTCTTGAACCATCAGTGCCCTTGATGGCACCAAAGTGCGGCGTGAACAAGCGAATGAGCAACAACAAAATGAGATGAGAGTGATAAAGAATTGAATCTCAAATCTCTGCGCTGCCATGAATTACAGTGGGGCCGAGACAGACGCCCAGGGGGACGCCACCACAGAGTGGAGCATTCAAGGACAAGGACGGGGAAAGGACTCCGACCGCAGCTGGCAAGGCCTCGGGGGTCGACATGGTGTCATTCACACTTCAGTGGAGGAGCTGCAGTGTGGATATGACAAGCTGTCAATCGCAAGGTTGACGATGAGACTCGCTCAATAACCTCAAATGTGAAAACATCACAAAATAACAGGAAAAAAAAAAAACCAAGACAGTCACTTCAGGTTTTATTTGAACTCCATCAAAATTGCTTTTCACATCTACAGGATTAAGTGTGGATGCTAAACCACCTGCACACGGCTTCTCCGCAGTTCAACCCCAGTGCCTTACAGCGACGGCCGAAGGCAGCTACTGTACATGTGACATCGTCATTATACATTATTTGCAGTATTCAGAAGCCAGTACAGAACCCTGCTCAGAGGGAGGAGCACTTTCTTTCAGACAGAACTCTTATTTCAGACACACCCATCTGCAGCTTACATGAGAAACAAACTATTATAACAATTATTTACTGTGAATATGGGAGGTGGGGGGCATCCGCACTCAAAGACAAAGCAGAAAATCTTTTATTTACATGGTACCATAGAAACATTTGCTTTTGCACTCTCATACCTCCAACAGATACTCAAAAAGTGCATGGGTGCTGCTGACAGCATGGCTGCATATTGCTCAGGCTTCAGACCACAGAATAAAACTATGACACAGAAAAAATTAAGGATCGTTTCATAAAATGGCTGCTTTCTTTGAACTACATTTTTTTTTTCCCCTTTCTTTTTCAAAGACCGTGGAGCTGCGCCCTGTGCCTTACTCTACTTTATTGCTTTCTGGCATTTTGAGGTATTGTCTTATTGCAGCCATCCTGATGCAATAAAACGCAAGCGGCAGTCGTGGACCACAAAGTTGTGTTCGCCCTCACAATCCCCCCTTTTTTTTTTTTTTTTCCAATCTCTAAGTTCTGAATTGAATCTCAAAGTTAAAAATGTCTTGTTTGGAAGGAAGTCATACTGGGATGCCTTCAATGCAATATGTTATATACAGAGAGAAAAAAAAACCTGCAGTCGGTTTACCAAAAAAAAGAGAGAATGCTGCAGTAAAAAGCCAATTCCATCTAGACGCCGCGAGCGGGAAGCACATCACTCGTAGCGCACACACACGAGCGAGCAGTTCACTTTTACTGTTCCCTCCAATATCAGTGCGCTTTTCATACGGGACCTTCCGTCTTTCTACCTTTGTTCCCCTGAAAGAGGATTTAACGTTCTTTTGGCTCAACCCTCGGCTCTGCACGTCTCTTGTTTGGTACAAATCTCTCCCCCCGCTAATCCCCATGTTATTAGCACACGTCTTTGGCTATATGCTTTGAAGGCAGCGTCTGCATAGAATCAGATTTAATGAAACAAATCCCTGATTGTCTTGTTTCTAATATATTTGCAGGTTTATTTCAAATCTATGCCGAGGTATCTTGATTTAAAGATAGAGATCGCCGGGACCTTCGTGATTCATCGCTCGCTTCCTTTTTAAACTCTCCCGAAGCAGTTGGTGCATTTCAAAATAAATAAAGTTAACTGAAGTGTACAACATCTACGTTTCTGCATAATGCATGGACACGCTTATTGCAACTAGGACGTCTCGGTCAACTCTCACACGACAACAGGATAGATCACCGTGATCTACTTTTTAAATAAAGTTTGCATACAAACCTGTAAATCCTGACACGAAGGCTTAACATTTTCAGTAACACTGCTTGGAGTCTGGGCTTGACCGACACTTGGTCCCCCACCCCTCGGGGTTGAGCCGATCCATCCCGTCGTGTCAATCGATGTATTGCGATAACCACCGGAAACCTTCGCCGTAGCCTTGCTTCCTCAACACGCTGCACATGAAGATCTCCAGCGGGCGGGCGCTCAGCTCCTTCAGCGACACGTTTCCCTGTCGATGACGAGATAACAGAGGGCGGCGGTCAGTACGAGTGATCGATAACGTGAACCTCTTGGCTGAATTGCTGTGTTATGACCACCTTTCCTGTCACTTGGCCATCGAGAGCGAAGGCTCCCCTCAGTCCTCCTTCGCTGACAGCCTCCGGGCGGTCGATTTTGTTTCCCAACACCAGCACCGGCACGTTGGCGATAGTCTCGTCTCCGAGGAGGGCCTGGATACGCAGAGGCAGACCACCACACTCTGTGACAGAGTGCAATTTGGGACGCTGCCCGTGGCAACCGCGCAATGCACCCCCGCAGTGTGCTGCATTTTTGACCACTCACAGAAATATTCAGGTGCACGGTGTCATTTTTTTTTTTTTTTTTTTTTTAGCGTCTTCTGTGCTGAGCCTGCACCGTTATAAAATCAAAGGTGACGCGACAAAGATGTG
This sequence comes from Thamnaconus septentrionalis, assembly GCA_009823395.1. Lineage (NCBI taxonomy): Eukaryota > Metazoa > Chordata > Actinopteri > Tetraodontiformes > Monacanthidae > Thamnaconus > Thamnaconus septentrionalis. The sequence goes on from CM020503.1 coordinate 26,573,762, forward strand.
GGTTGAAACACGGCGACTCGACTCACGTCAAGTTCAAACTTGGATTCCGAGAGCCTGTCGTGATCAGCGCAGTCCACCAGGAAGACGACTCCGTTCACAGCCGGCAGGTAATTCTTCCACACTCGTCGAGCTGTCCAAAAACAAATCAACAAATAAAATAACCTGTTTGCGCCTGTCGAAATAGATGAGGGACTGTGTGTTGAGGTGGGTTGGCGGGGGAGGGAGGGGGAGAGTTTTTCCAGGAGTCTGTCAACTATTCACAATGTTAATCCTGAGGATTGAAAGTGCTCTGCATTGACAGGCGAGCCGGGTTTTTACAACATCATGTTGCACATTCCATTCAGCGCTCAAGAAAAAAGGGGGATTCACCTTGTACGTGTCCACCCAGATCAAAGGTGGTGAATGTCATCCCTCCAATTGTGAGCTCTTCAGAGGCTTTAAGAAAAAAAACAATGTAGGAGGATAAATTCAACGAGGCTGAACACTAAAGTGTCAAAAACAAAACTGCGCAATCGCAATAATAATGCACACTTCTAAATAATGGCATAAATATGGTCTGAATGGGATCTTACTTGGGTGCAGAGTTGGCACATGCTGTCCAAGTCGATCATCTTTCAACATGTGCAGCAGCGTTGTTTTACCTGCATTATCCAGGCCAAGGAAAACCAGCTTCCCAGACTTTTTGTACAAGCCTAAAGAAAACATTTTACACGTGTGTCCAACGTGTTCATTACGAACCAATCACATATTCCTCTATGTCTGATAATGCAGTGATTTTAAATGTTTTTGGTGTTTTTGTTGTTGTTGTTTTTTACCTAGGAACTGTAAAATACTGCTGAAGCCGTTGTAGATCCAGTCGAATAAGAAAGACATCTTCAGTGTTTGACTGGAAGAAGGTTGACAAACATGGATGGAGGTAAGTAAAAGACCTTTAAATACATTATGGACACTTCATCGAAATACTTTGAAACTGTGCTACAATCTGATATGGGGCCACAGCTGTTTCCCTCTGGATTATACAGTCAAAACATACAGATACACACATGTACATGCCATAATTATAGTAAAGCTGTGTGTCTTAGAAAGTTTAACTCTTGTTGTGACGTAATTGTCACAACTGTGGCAGAAAACAGTGTCGTTTGTAGCAAAATCAGACATGACAACACTAAAACGACGATTTTTGTCATCTGTTTCTACTGTGTGTGTGTGTTTGGCATGTCCGATGCCTTTGTTTGGCCTTTCTGAGAAAATGAGATTGTAATTAATGTGAGTTATGGTGAGATTTGAACGGAAATCAGATTCGAGGAGAAAATCACTTTTGGGCCATGACAGGGCAACTGTGAGATGCAGCATTGCCTAAACAGCAAGCAGGTACTAAATGGATCATCAAATTCAGAAGGGCATAGTTGAAGTCACAATTTCATGTAATTATTGATCAAATCCGATCACTGAATGATGTAACTGTCAGTTTGTTTATTATGACGCAACAGGTCGGCGGATACCAGGCTGGCTTGTTCGATGAATAAAATACTCCGGACTCGTTCAAGTTATGCGAGTGTTCCAAGCTCACGCCGAGGTGTTTTCTGACGCCAGTAAAAATGACACAGTGGTGTTGTTAGATAACGCGGTGGTTTAGCTAGCGAACCTTAGCGTGACGCCAACTATAAACCTTTGCGTGCGCATTTTTGGCGACGTGTCAGCGGCGCGCATATCCACCACTGAGCGCGCAATTGTGGTGCGTTGCGTTATGATTGCGCACCGTGGTCTAAATTGCGTTCTAACTCTACGGTTTGCCATCTTACCGCAGCGCTGTCAGCGGCTTGGCTTGTCGTAGTGTAGCCGGTCTCCTTGGAAACTGTCTGCACTTCCGGTCCAGCTTGTTCGCCGTTATTGTAATGTGGCGTTGGTGCTCACTAGCGCCACGCGTGGTGGCACCTAGCAGTAATCGCATCGTGATAGAACTTCACTTTGTAATGATGTTTACTGGGCGTTATATTTGATTTCTATATAAATGTTGTGTTTTAATTTTGTTCTTAAAATGTTGTTAAAATCAGAACAGACAGAAGATGTTTTAATTCTTACGTTTTTTTGGTCATTTGTTTGATTCTGTCCACCTCTCTTTAAATCAAGCCCACCCCCAACCCACTCTTGTTCTGTTTTATCCAAACAATCCCCAAAGGAGACATAAAACAGTGGCAGTAAAATAAATGTGACGCACAACAACTCCGAGACTTGTTGTCTTTTATTGCGCTGTTTCGTGGAGCTTGAAATTACATCCAGACATTTGTGAAGACGTGTGGGATGGGACAACCACCAAATAGAAAGAGGTATGTGTCCCGAAGGAAGGAGCTTTCTGGCAGGTATTCTTTTCTCACTTCTCATAGTAAAACCATTTGTCCACTGTGAAAGAAACAAAACAAAAATCAAGTCAACAGCACAAAGGAAGTACACAATCTTTGTGTGCCTTTCCATCGTAATAGAACCTACCTGAACTCGGAATGGGATCCTCTGCTCCAAAAGCACTTGCCTGTAAATGTTTAATGACATTATTATTAGATTATTATTACTATTATCTATAAACTTCTCTTGAAGAATGAAGGTAAATCGTTTTTATTTAAGACAAAGACAGCTTGTTGTCTTTTCAAATGAATCACTCAGCAACAGATATTCTCTGGTGCTGCTGAGAACTGACAGACGGTTGTATAACCTGCCAGTGTGAGTGTCAAAGGCGAAAGCAGACTCACAGACTTCACCACGGCCTCTGCACACCCAGCGGTGCAGCAGAAAGGACTGTCCGCCACGCTGGTGTTCACGCTGTTTCAGCAGCAGAGATCAAACAAAGAAAGCAATCTCAGCTTTGAAGCAATATCCAGTGCTCTTACAAGGCACTCGTACCAAGAAATCTATTTAGAGACATTCAGAACGTGCAGCAAGGTATTTAACAGTCCATTAGGTTTAACGATTTGCACTCAGCTGCAAGCACTCATTTTCTTCTTTAAGGTTTTCTGATGTGAAGGAATATTGCATTTTCTTCCCCCCACATAAGCTGGAGTGTTATATGAGTGCAAATGGTCCGCCGCCTGCACCATGTTGCAGTGGATGAGCTTTGAACATGAAAGTGGCTCACCAGTTTAACTCTCCCGCGTCGGTCTTCTTTGAAATCAGTGCTTTCCAAAACTCGTGGGTGGTCTTGACAGTTTCAATGGCAAAGTCCTGCAAAAAAAAACAACATTTTTACATGCACAGTGTGTCCCCTGTATCTTCCAACATTTTAGAAATTTGATGTAAAAAAGAAAATTGTTTTTTTTTTAAACTTATATTCCTTTACTAGAAGGTATCTGGGTTTTTTTTACCCTTCTCTAAATGAAGAATAAAAGATACATTGTCAACCTTATTTTTTCTAAATAAAAGAACAGAGACTCTTCAATCAACAACAACAACAACAACAACAACAACAACAAACTCTAAACATAGGTTTGTCTCAGAGTACCCTGTCCTTGAACTCTCCGTTGAACGCAAACTGGTTCTCCGGTTTGCCATCTGGGACTTTGTATCGTTTGAACCAGTCCACAGTGGCCTCCAGGTATCCAGGCTTTAGTCGTCTTACATCATCAATATCTGCGACAGCAAATAGGATGCCAACACTGTGAGTATCCCAGGTTGCTTATTCCCCGGCGGTGCCAGCAGCTTTTATTGCATGCGATTCGTACTGTTAAAGCCGGCAGCCTCGGGGTCCTCGGTATTGATCACGATGACCTTCCAGTCAGTTTCTCCCTCGTCAATCAAAGCGAGAGTTCCCAACACCTTCACCTTGATTACTTCCCCTCTCGAGCACACCTGAGGATTAGAGAAATATTACAGAAATGTCAGAGGGAAAAGTAACAGATCCATCTAAATGTTTTTGTTTGTTTATTTGTTGTTTTTTTAAGGGCGCAGCTTGGGGCAATTCCAGCACCTTATCTCCTATGTCACATATATCGATGGGATCGTTGTCTCCGCAGCATCCCGTGTCACTGTCCTTGTGGTGGGGGTCCTCCCATGTCTGAGGAGGGGAAAAAAAATCACAAATTTAATAGAGGGAAACAGTTGTGCTGTTAGCTTCAGGGTGGGACTCACCTGGGGTATAGCGCCGTAGTTCCAGATGTAGCCCTTGTGAGGAAACACATTTGCCACATATCGAAGATTTCCCTTTTTCAAGTCCTGTTTCAGTGGATTAAGGGGGTCTTTGGTGGCGATCTGATTCAACATAAACCACATCAGCATAATTGCATCATACTGCACCGTGACTCTCAGACTGATCCCAGGACCAAAGCAAAAACGCAACAGCAGGTTCTTCATTCCTGAGGACGTCAGTCTCTCCGACAGATTTGCACTGGTAAATGTTGTCAGCTCAATTTGTAGTTGCTGGGGATTTCTCTTCTCTTTTCATTTTATTACTTGAAGGGAGTGCCATGACGTAGGTAATTTCCCCTGGGGTTTAATGAAGTATTCTGATTGAGATAACAGCAGTCTGTTGTCATATTGCTAAAAAATATCTATGTTGTCAATTGTGCTTGATGAGACCATTGTGCATTGTGTATGCCATTTACATTATTGCATTTGAAGGTTTTGGTCAAATACATAATCTGATAAATACAACAGGAAAACCTAGAACTACTAGACTACAGAAAAATGCATACGAACCTCCATCTTTGCATTTGTCCATCTTGGAACCTCCACAACGGCATGAAAAATGTTCTGCAGCGTGATAGAAAACACAGTTCAGTTTCACTGACGGTTGATTCTCATGAGCTTTGCTGCGCCACACACACACACACACACACACACCAAGAGAAATGCGAGATAGTTATAGTTGTGTGTTCCATGAATAAAAGATCCAAATGACACAAAGAAGATGGGAAAGGAAAGAATGTATTTTTTGCTATGGAATGGGAACAACGTTAAAGAGAAATTCTGCCACTAACTTCCTGGATAAGTTCAGCTAAAGTCACTTTAGTTTAGGTGGTGCACTGCAACACAAAGTCCCTCCCCCTACCCCTGGGTGATAGACTCCAAAGCATCTTCCCACCAAGGCAGACAGACCACATTGGCAATATGTTGCATTATTGATATTTTCCTCAGGCTGAGGCTGACGTTTGGTCTTACAAAAAAATCTTTAAAGGGGATTTTGATGAATGTGCAAAAAATATAAACCACAAAAATCCATTACGTGCTCACCTCTGCTTCATTTGCGTAGATGGGGATGTCATGAAATGGGGAGATGTATTCACCACCCGAGTTTTCTGGGAAAAAGCAACATTTCCATTGTGGAAAAAAAAACCAAGATGCAAGAAAATGCAAACAAAAATGTATGCAGCACAACTGCAGATGTTTACAGACGTTCTATGCATATTTTTGCTGCAGCTCACAAAGTGCACAGTGCAAAGAGGAAAAACATCCACACACACAAACACACGCGCACACAAAGGATAGAAGGTGACGCGCTTACTGAAAAACACCCTGTACTCCTGGGTGTTTGGCCTGCCGCGCTCCTCAGTGGTGAAGCTCATGTCTGTTGTTGTTGTGTGAGCGGTCTGAGCACTGGTTCAGGAGCACGCACAAGCTGCTGCTGCTGCTGCTGACTGACAGACTGATCGACTGGCTGCTGACAGGCCGTCGCTGAGAGAGTGAGCCGTTGTGCGCTCTGCTTAAGCCGAGGGATAGAAACCCAACAGCTACTTGCATGTGACATGGGAGGCTGGAGTGTGTGTGTGAGTGTCCTGCTGACACTCCTTATTGTCCCATTGTTACAATCCTTAAGGCGGTGGGAGCAAACACACTTCCTAGAGAAACTGATGTTTGCTCAGATTAGAGGCCTTTGAGTAATTCTTTATTATTGCACATGGAGTGATTTTTTTTCTTTTTTATCTCCCTCTGGTAAGCTGCAGCTCTTCAGGGCTCTTTTCAGACAAAAACAGATGGAGCTGACTGGCGTTAGCTGTAAGCCAATTACCGAGGCGGGATTATGTGGCATGCCCCTGTTGTGACTTCTTGCTTCTTGAATAACGCTGCAACTCTTTGATAACACACTTATGGGGCCTATTTTTGGAAACATCACAAATTAAAAGGAGAAAGAATAAATAAAATAGACATCAGACAATAGACAGCAGCTACAATGTGACAAAAAGTGACACGGTTTCAGAGATTATTCAAGTGTGAGTGATTAACAGGACGAGGTCATGGGCTGAGAGCACAGAGGTCATGTGATAAGGTGCTGGATTTCTCTAAAACTGTATGGGTCTGGAAACAAAGCTGTTTTCATGAATTAAAACAATGCTAATGTTGTCTGACATGAGACATACGTGATCTGCAAAATGAAGTGACACAAAGACCTTATTAAAGTGGCCCAGAGTCAGTATATTTGGATAGATTAGGATTTGAAGAACAGCACTAGCACAGTGCAGCATAAAAACGTGGATCCTGGAAAACTTTGAGCAAACTCAACATGGGAAAGTCTTGTACCATTATTTAAAATTTTGACTAATTTTGCTGCATGTCTGGTTTGTGGAGTTGCAACAACTTTTACCACCCACTCTCTAAATGAGGGCTGGCTCTTGGAATAGGGTATAGGCGATTTAGGTGGTTGTCTAGGGCGCCATCTGCTGGGGGAACACAGCCTATCAGCGCTCTCACGCTAGGAAAAAAAACATGCCTCTTACAAAAAGAAAGTACATATAAATGAAGTTTTAATGATTTCAGTGTTATTAAAATAGTTGAACACATGACTATGTTGGAGTTCTTCTAAATGCAAAAGGTTCTGGATCACAATTATCATGACCTATTTGTCAGTTAGCCATGGATGTACTTCTGCAAATTCACTTGTCCAGGAAACCATGGCAAGGAAGGAAAAAAGGAAATAACTTCCAACAACTGCAAGATTTACCAAAAATGGGATTTTTGCATCATTTGTTGTCTTTTGTGCTGTCCTCCTTGCCATGGCAGCACCAAGTCCAGCTCAGTGCAGCAGAAACACTTGTTTTCTGTCCGCTTCTGCAAGCACCACATCTACAGCACCCATCCCTGGTGGTTCTGACTCTCCCCTCAGCCGCAAGCTTTTTGACTGCCTTCGCCTCTCTTTCAGTTCTGTAAGCGAGAAACATGGAGTTCCTCCTCCATTTATTCCTCTTCCTTGTTACTGCACACAGTCAAAAAAAATTGTGTCTATCAGCTCGTCTTGAACTCGGGAGAGCGGCAAATGACCAAAAGAAAAAAATGTTGGCTTGTCCCTTTAAGAAAGTGACTAGGACTATGTTTAGTTTTTATAGATAAAGCTTGGAGGAAAATGATTCATGCATTCACAGGCACTGTATAAGGATAGCAATTTTATAGTATATGTGTGTTTAATTTCTAATGTGTCTCTCATTTGACTAGACTGCTGTATCCAGATGCCGGGTATCTGGAATGGGTCCAGTGCAAGCTGTGCAAGGGTTGGCTGCACAAAGAATGTGCAGGAAAATTTGACAGCGCTGACTCTTTCAACTGTGGATGCACAGATATCATTGAACCACCAAGGTACTACACCATTTACTATTTTAATATCTGCACATGGTGTCACTATGTACTCTTTGTCTGAGCCCAAACTATTACCTGTCTTTATTTGTCAAGCCAACTTCCTGATTTGCATGCACATTAATAAAGGTCATTACCAAATGGCATTTCCTGTGGCTGAGTGGTACAGTTTTTGCCGCTGCTTGCAGTCTTAATTTTTCCATCATTGTTTTCTGCAGCATCAAGGATATGATTGAGAAGGGAGGGATTCTGGCAGTGTTTTCCAAGACACAGATTATGGTAAATTTTGAATAGACTGTGCTTTAAATATTTACAGCGTCTCTTACTTTTGCAGATGATTATATGTTCACCTTTTACTCTCTGGTTTCAGAACTTACATGATGATCTCGTCAATGGAAGCATCCGGTCAAACAGGATGTACCTGTGGCAGAATCCTTCCACGTCCCTGAACCTCAAACAGTTCCTTAAACTAAGGACACTTAATTTAAGTGACCAGCGGGTAAATGACAGTGCAGTCAGTCATGTGCATGTGTGTTAACAGAGATGTGACTTTAAAAAGGTGAATTTGTTTGATATGTACTTTTCTTTCAATAGATATTTGCACTGTTGAAGATGATCAAGGAGGCCACAGGCCTAGGAGAAAAAATGATGAGAGGGGATATAGGACTCAATTTTGTTTTCAATGCCATGCTTCCAGAGGTAAGAAGGTCAATCAAGCTTGCTTGGGAAATGGAAGGAAATTATTGGGTGGTCCATTTTATTCCTGTGGAAATCATTAAAGAAAATTGAGTGCAGCATCACAAGGTTTGATTGAATCATGTCACTGTGTTTGAGATATTTATTGAAATCCTTCAGCAAGAAGGAATGACGAGACTAAATGTTGGCTCGTGGCAGCTTTTTTTTAAGCCTCCTCACCACAGCCACCCGCCACCACCCAAAAACCTCAAAAAGACCACAACAGCCAACGGAAGCCTGGCCACCTATTTTTTGTTTGTTCTTTGCTTCTGGTGCATTTGTTTGTTTGTTTGATGATCTCAATAAAGGCATTGTGAGAAGTTCTAGTCAAATTATTATTGCCCGTATGACAGTGTAATATTGTTTTTATTACATTTTAGAAACAAAATAGAATTAACAGAAAACTGATAATGGTTAAAAGAATTATTTCATGCATATAATGACTAAATGGGATAATGAAGACCTCTCCAGAAGCAGGAAATACCTGTTCTGTTGCAGTGATGCCTGGGGCCATTGTTGTACTCATAATGCTTGTCCCTGGAGATCCCTGCTGGATGAAAAATCAACCAGCAGGACTGAAGTCATTTTGCCAAGCTGCTTTTCTGTGCCTTTGAAAAAAACAGTATGTTGGGAGCTGTGTCTGTGCAGTGTTTGAATGATATTTGTTGCAGAGGCAGATTAACACATCAGAAACCTAAAACAATTTTCCTTCCCTCCCCAGCAGACTGCAGCATAAAACAACACACATGGCACCACAAACAAAACATCTTCAGCATGTTGCTACAGATGTAAAGAGATCTTGGCTTCCTTAAGAGTTAGAGGCAGCTCTGCCCTTATTTACTGAGTGTGTCTGTTTAGGGACCTCTTCAAATTATTATCCAGCTGTACACTTAGATATTTATGACTTGGCACCACCTTGAGGTCTTCCCCACTGGTACTCTTGGATGTGCAAGAAATCTATTATTATTTCCTTTGAGGTTTTTCAGTAGGACAGTTCTTGTGACTCCAGTCACTGAAGGCTTTTATCAGGTCCTTATATATATATACATTGCTGCCCATTCCTGATACACTTCACAATAGCAAGGATTTACAGTGCCTTTATTTTTGCTGTTGACATAAATGAATAGTAACCATATGCTAATGTGAAAGTAAGTATGACATTTGTTTTGACCGTGTGTGCATGTTGCAACTGCAGCCTAATCAGAAAGTGCTCTGTTTATTTGGTTGTGGAAAGTCTCATTTTATTAATTTTCTGTTATAACTTAGTGATTGTGAGCTTTGAACTAAATTCTGAGTTTTATAGTAGCCTACAAATTTACTTTTAAATTACTTTTAACTTAACTTCGCTGAGTAGATGTCTATAAATTGATTTTCTCTTATATTGAACCTGATTTTACCCTTTCTTTTAAAAAAAAAATGTATTAAAACCCTTTTTCTTACATTTGAGAACGATGTCCAACAGTATATTAAAACTATTTGAAAATAATAGTAACATAAAAGCTATCAAGACCCTGAATCTATCTGCCTTCTACAATTATTTTTATAGTGCAAACCGTAAAAATACTTTTATGTATGCAACTTTAAACGTTTTTGTTTTGTTTTGTTTTTTTTTTTTTTTAATGTTTTTACGTTTCACTGTAAAGTTTAACGTCAGGAGCGGATATGACGTATATGTTGGTCACCCAAAAAAAAAACATCACTGTGGGCCCCGGAAGTTGTTGACGGATGGTCTCTCGGCGCAGTTAGCAAATTTCATCTCTTTAGTATAAAAAGCCTTATCTTATACGATACGTAATTATTGATTTTTGGATTGTTCTATAAGGTAAGCAAAAATGTTAAACACATGAATATTTACATGTGTTTTTCTACGTTTGTGATCGAACGTCAGCTTGCGCATCAGGCGCAAACGCAAGCGACGTCGGGCTGTCTGCGTTGGTTCGTTCTAACCTCTGTTGTCCTTGTTCTAACGAGATCTATTCGAGAATAAAAACACTGTTATGAATTGATCTCCGTGCAAACACAATGTGTGTCTGTGTCGCTATCAATAAACGTCGTACAAGTGTGTACATTTCATATTATTACATTGCATTCGTTGCGACGTGTACCTATCTTTTTGCTATTAGAGAAACAGTCGGTTCCGTTTTTGTGTGTCAAGCAAAGTGTTGTGTGTTTATGTCATTCATTGGTGTGTCCGAGGTTTCGCCATGGCATCTCCAGGGAGACAAGGTGGAGCAGGTGCAGCAGGAGGGGCTCTCTCGACAAGAGGAGGCACCGGTGCCAGGAGACTGAAGTGGGCTTTGGAACTGAGCTTGGGGAACACACGGTAACACCTTCGTAATATGTAGACACTCAGTAAATTGTCATTATTCCTGTACTTCAGTTGCCAGTTTTCAAGTCAAGTCAGTATGGGGTGTTCGATAGATAGATAGATAGATAGATAGATAGATAGATAGATAGATAGATAGATAGATAGATAGACAGATAAATAGGTAGGTAGATCTAGAGCACAAAATTAAATTCTAACACTGGGTTATTTGAAAGGGTCTCTGCTGATGTATAGAAGCTAACAATGTTGTTTCTGTGCTGCAGGAGTCGTAGTGAGAGGCAAGGTGGCCAGGGAGATGTTGTGTACCCCATTGGCTACTCTGAGAAGCCAGTCCCAGACACCAGCATCCAGGAGACTGATAAGAACCTTGTGGAGAAGGTGAGCACTCATGCAATTCTGAGGTGGCTAGCGTTTATTTTTTTTATTTGTGTAATAAATTTCAGTCGCGACTGCATGATCAGGAAAAAAAAGTGTGGATCCTGAGACTCCGCCAGTTGAGAACCCCTGCATGACTTTACAGTGTTAAACTGATAAACTGTCCATCGCAACTCGTGCCTTGAGTTGCTGTTGTTCATGAATTAAATACGCGAATGAAATGTATTGGTAACATATTGATAGACCAACCTCAGTTATTCAATAGAGACGGACTTAAGAACCACTTTTGTTTGTTTGGCTCCCTTCTGCACTACCAGAGTCACAAAATTTTAACAAGCAAGCTGCCCCTCGTCTATAGTTAATCAGCAGCAAAGCACTCTAAATATTTTGGTGCTGCTTTAGTCATTCATATTATCCAACTTCATGCACCACAGTTAAAACGTTGAATCGCATGCATGTAAGTCAGTTTCTCTTCATCTTGCGTCACATAGCGCTGCTGGGACGTGGCCCTGGGACCCCTGAAGCAGATTCCCATGAACCTGTTCATCATGTACATGTCCGGCAACACCATCTCAATCTTCCCCATTATGATGGTCTGCATGATGGCCTGGAGGCCAATACAGGCTCTTATGTCTATGTCTGCCAGTGAGTATCTGAGAAGTCAGTCAGTAAAGAGGCCAAATGAAGCTGTTTCTTTTGTTACAGCCTTGTGGCCTTTCAATCATTCTATATTTTTCTGTCTTAGCGTTCAAGCTTTTGGAGAGTTCCAGTCAGCAGTGGCTTCAGGGTCTCGTCTACCTGATCGGTAACCTCTTGGCCTCAGCATTAGCCATCTACAAGTGTCAGTCAATGGGGCTGCTCCCAACGCACTCATCAGATTGGCTTGCGTTCATAGAGCCGCCTCAGGTAAGTGTAGTTTGTAGGTTTTTTTTGTTATTTCTAGGATGCATCATAAATGGGATGGGACCTCAGGGCTTTGTTTATATTGCAGGAAATATTTACAGTTCTCAGAACTGTTTTAGGATGAAAGACAAGTTTTTAAGCTGTTCCTGTTTCATGAAGTAGCCCAACAGCAACTATGTGATGTGTTTGTACCCTGTTTGATCACCTCGGTCATGTGAACAAGGGTCAGTGACAATCATTAAATCAGCATTCAAACTGGAAAAATAGACAACTGTCCAATTTCCCAGATTTAGACCTCTGATTCTGGATGGAATCTAAAGCGACTTTGTGTCGTGTTAGTGAAATATTGTGTTGTTGCTTTATTTTTTCATTTTCGGTCGGTCTAGCAAAACATTGGATCCCACTGTCGATGATGATTTTGGCTTCCTTTAACCATAAAAACAATATAAATCCTCAACATTACGGTCCTTCTGAAAGCAAATATGCTTTGTCCCTGAATTCAAACTGAATGCAAGAAGTTGAATGCTGTCCTATTCTAATTCAGACACAAATTCAGATTCATGTTTTTTGTTCTATGTTCATATTTTGCTGTATTTGATGTATTCCTGTTTCTTTTTCTCTCTCTCTCAACAGAGGATTGAGATTCTGGGTGGAGGGATGGTGCTGTGAAGGAGGAGTAAAGAATGCAGGATAAAATAGATACAGAGTTTATTTCTCAACATTATTTGCCCCCCTCCCCCCCCGCAGCCAACGCTCACATCCAGAACAGAGTCAATCTCTACAGCAGCAGTTCTGACAGGCACCAGTGACATCAACAGAAGGGTGCATGTAACAGCTTCATTCATACACACACTTATTAATCTGCCAACCCCCACATTTGAACATTGCCATCAAAACGTTGTGTTTACTTCAGTTTATTGATCTGCTGGTGGTCTTTGCCTTTTTTGCCTCTGTTACAGGTGATTATGTTGACACTGTCGAAATACTGCATTTAATTGCCAGTTAAAATGTACAATAACATTGAATTTGACTGTTGTTTATTTCTTTCTTTCGTCATTGCAAGAAGAACTGAACGGGATGGTTGATCAGTTTGGCAAATTTCTCTCTTGCTTTAATTCCCCGTTGTCATGTCAGAAGGCCCATTCCAAAATGTTCTTGTGGACAAGTTGTGACCTGCACGATGAAATAATAATGTAGAATTATGTAACATTATAACATACAAAGCAAATACTCAAAACTATGATCTCGGATGAACCGCTGGGCTACGTGACGCCGTGCCCAAGTTTCTCACTTGGTCGTTGGCTCCAAGTTCGATGATCAGGCGTCGGCCTCTCCTGAACAAACCTATTGTCTTAATGATGGGAGTAGCTTAACGAAGCCTGCGCTTGTGAAAGGACTCTGCCCAGCGAGTGTCTGGAATGCAGTTCTGCCAATGCATTTGCCTTAAAAACAACTCTTGTGTTTTATTGTGACTTTGTTATTTCATAACGTGCTGCAGGTCACAGCTCGTCCGCCCGACTGTTCACTGAGCAGCTTTGCGTCTCTGTGTGGCAGATCTCAGAACAAGAAACTGATGTTCGGAATGTACCTTCTCATACAGTATGACTATAGGGATCATGATAATAGGCGATTTTGCGAAAATATTGAACTAACTTTATCTCAATGGAAGCACCTAGGTGTGCGTGTTTTAATAAATAGTTTTAAAGTAAAAACAAATCTTTTGCCCGCTATAATTAACCTCTAGTTTTTCATTTTTATGCAGCATGGTTTATACTGAAATGCTCTGTTCCCAAGGTAATATATAATTTATAGATCTGTTTATTTATACTGATTTTCTCTCGATTCTATCAAATAAATCTTTATTGACTGAATTCAAATTATTTCAACTTTGACTACATGTGTACCACGGCCCCGAGTGCAGGAGAAGCAGTAACAAAATGGATAAATGGATTAAAGTGAACTGCTTCATTGTTGATAATGAAAGTTCATCAATGCTTAAAATATCCTGACTACGTTTGTAACTTCAGTAACTCCATCTGTTCAATCTGATAGTTAAACACAAAATGATCTTTTCGTGTTGACCCAAGTAGTTAACAACTCAAAAAAATAAATAAAGCTGCACAAAAAAAAAATTTCACAGAACATTTTAATGATTCTTATACTATTCTATGCTATATAAATGCGAGATACTCTAATCCAGACTGGACTTTCATTATCATGCTCTTACTACTCACTTTCTTTAGTCATGTTGTGTGTTTGGTATTGGTATCAGCATGGTTTGGTAGAAGTATCAGTATCACACGCAGAGAGAACAAAAGAATTCAGAATTGCATGGGGTTGTATAGGGTGAATAGAATGAGGGGGAAATTAACAATTTTAAAGGAAAATTCTATACCTAAAGTAAGATTGCATGTCATTGTCGGTGGTTATATGTCTTGATTGCATTTAGTGTAATTCCACTTCAATTGGCACTGAAGCCTGAAGACTAGTCAATTTCTAATCAAACGTGAAGTGAGTAGTACAAAATGCAGGTGCACACTGCTAGAGCAGACAGCACCAAATGAAAGCACTGCCTCTCAGCAGTACTATATTTTATTATGGTTTCCAAAACAAGAAGTTTTGTTTTGTTTTGTTTTTTTGTTCAACTTAAAAAAAAACAAAATAGAGCCTGTACATTGAAAGTTATTGCTCAATGGCCAGGGTGAGACGACGACTCATATAGGAGTGGCAATAACTAGATACCTGAAATGTCTACGTGACAATTTGTATTAGTAATCTATTCATTACTCTAATCTCTTGAATGTATACAGCATGACCTTAAAACAGTCAGCCTGTCACCATTTGTGTGAATTAGAGAAGAGGAAATCTTAATGTTCTTAATCTAATGTGAAATAATGCAATTTAACATCAAAGATGAAAGCAACAAATTTTATTGAGCCATTACACGCAAATTGACATCTCAAGCAGTTCCTTGTTGTAACTTTGCTGATTAAGATCTTCATAAAGATTTCACTTTTTGAGGGTTAGATTAAATGTCTTCTTTTGAGTATCTTGTTTCTGCCAAGAACAGAATCCAGACCAGTCATCAAGTCCTTCCATTTTCAATACTAGCTTCTTCCCCTCTTGGGTGAACACGGAAGGATGACACGTCTAATTTTGGATAAGCACGCACACACACACACACACACAGAGCCAGCCAGTGTCAGTATGAGCTGTGTTTCTTCAGTTCCAGTCTCTACCGGGCCAGGCCAACCGGTCCCGATATCATCTCCTCCACCTGCCCCGCCCCTTCACAGCTCGGCCCACCGACACCTCGGGGCTGGGCCAGTCAGTCAGTCAGCTTCCGCCGGGTTCCGGGGACCGGTTCGACTGGCCGGGCTGACTGACTGGCTGACTGGCCCAGCCCCGAGTGTCGGTGGGCCGAGCTGTGAAGGGGCGGAGCAGGTGTAGGAGACGATACAAGCTGACGGAGAGGCAGTTCCCATATGAATGTAAGTTTTCTTGGCTTCATGCGTTGCCACATGGCGGAGTGATCTCCTTTTCACCCACCCCGCTCTATTTTTTTGTTTGTTTGTTTTTTAAATCGAACATCAAAGGTTTTTTTTATTATTATTATTTATTTTATCCCCGGCGGCTTTCTTGGAGATTTCTTTGCGCCGAAAGTCGACTGTCAAGTTTGCTGTCATGGCTCGGAGCGACGGCGTCTCCGCAACGTGCGAGTATCCACATCCGTTCGTCCACACGGTGAAGTTGAGCAGAGCGCAGAAGATCCGGGTAATGTTCGGCTGGACCGCCCGAGCTGCCGCCCGCGCGCCTGTGTGTGTGTGTGTGTGTGTGTGTGTGTGTGTGTGTGTGGACCTCTTGACTAGGTGTGTGTATTGGACTGGGAGCTGAGAGAGAGCACTGGTGCCTATTCACACTCTGCAGTTAGCAGCTCTGTCAGGGCTTTTTTATTTATTCACATATGCATATATATATATATCATATATATATATATATATATATATATATATATATATATATATATATATATATATATATATATATATATATACATATACATATAGCTATGTATATATACATATACATATATATATACATATCAAATAGATAAAAGCGACATATATCAGCCGCTGCAGAGTGTATATATGCATCTTTCAGAAAGACAAATTGGGACTTGGATTGTCCACTCTGTCAAATTTGAGGTCCAACTTCAACCTTTTCTCTCATGACATTCTAAACATACCAAGACTTTTCGAGCTGCTTGAAGCAAACGGCAACAGTCAAAAGTGATATTAACTTTATATACATAAGTGACGCAACAGCTCGGTGGAGACATCATGAGTGCAAAGTTGATAAGACATGTTTTTCCAACAGTCACAGTCGCAATCTGCCGTCTGAGATCAGAATGATTCGCATTCAAGCCTTTCATTCATGCACAGTATTAATGCCACTCTGTGTCCTGCAGCATTTCCCTGTTTCTGCCACAGCTGATCATCAGCCCATCACTCAGTCCTGGGCGGCTCTGCCCATAAATAACAATAATAATAATAATGACAATTATACATTTTATTTGTAAGCGCCTTTCCCCAAGGTCAATTTACAGGAAACACAATGGAATGAGGCAACAGTCAAAAGCTAAAACACACATGAAATAAAACTAAAAGTAAAATGAAAGTAAAATGAAACAGCACCGTTAGGTGGAGTAGCATAACTTAAAGAGATGGGTTACAGATGGGACTATTTTGTATTCAGACTACACGAGCCATTGAATTCTTCATGGAAATGAGTGTCAACCTCGCTGCTGTCTGACTGGATGGGCTGCTCAAGTTTCAACTTTGGCATAGCTAGGCACGTCCCATTCAGTGATTATGTAGCATAGACGTACCCAGCACCTGCAGATGCAATGCAACCTTTCAACTCTTTGAAATGATTCTGCTGCAGCCCTGTTAGGCTGGGGTTGGAGGTGGGGCGGAGTATCCGTAGCAAAGGGCTACAGATGCTATTCTGAAAAGAAAAAACAAGAACCTTCCAGCTTAACGGGGGGCACAGAACATGGTATAAAGTGTCTGTCGACGCACCTGCGCTTGACACTGTTGATGCTGTAGGTTGTTTGATGTTCAAGGACCCAAGAAGTGTGTTAAAAAAACGGAAGGATGGTGGGAAAGATGCTCTTGGCTCCCTGCAGAGTGTCCAGTCTGTGGCTCACAGTTGCTGCGTTTCCATTAACCCTAGAATTGCACAAACCTAAATATTGGAAGAAAAAAAAAGAAGAAAAGAAAGTGGTCATTGAAACAGCTGAACTTGGAGAAACCTCTCAAATATGGCTAAAAGGTCTTGACGCTCTCATGCGGTGGTTTTTCAGACACAGAGGTACATCGCAAAAGTGTCGTCGAATTCTTTTTTTCACGTTTACACATCACCAGATGTGACGTACGAGATTTTATGAGAATTACAGCTAATGGGCTTCACACCATTCAATAGAAACAAGAGAAACATCACGACTTTCACTGTTCCTCTCTGATTGTAACCTCTTGTCTCACCTGATCCGCAGGGCATCCTCCTCGGCAGCGTCCTCTTCCCCCTCCGCATGACCGTCGCTGCTCTCTTCTTCTTGCTCGGGTGGCCTCTGGCCCGCCTCCGATTGGCCGGCTTGTCTCCGGAGGAGCGCTCCCGGCCGGTGAGCGGCTGGCGCCGCTGGCTCCTGCACCCCATCATCCTGGTGCTCAGTCGAGCTGCCTTTTTCTCCCTGGGATTCCATTGGGTGAAGATCAAGGGTCGGCGGGCGGACCTGAAGGAGGCTCCAGTGCTGGTGGTGGCGCCTCACAGTGGCTTCTTGGACATTCTGGTTCTGTGTCCAGCCGAGCTGGCCACCGTGGTGTCGCGGTTTGAGAACACCAGGCTCCCCGTCATCGGAGGTGAGTGGTGAGATGAACATTTCAATGGAGGAGGAGCTGGACAGATGGAACGTTTGTTAATGTTCTAACTAGCTGCGTTTCCATGGCCCCTAGAATTGCCCAAAATCTAAATATGGCAATAAAAAAACTGGTCATGGAAACAGCTGAACTTGGAAGAACCTCTCAAATATGGCTAAAAGGTTTTGATGCTGACGTATCCATATCGAGGTACATCGCAAAAGTGTCATGGAAAGACTTTTTTTCACATTTACACATCAGCGGACGTGACGTACGGGGTCACGTGACCAGTTGACATCAAGTGAAAATGGCGCGTTATGATTGGACGGAGGAGGAGATGGAGTATTTTTTTTCCAAGTAATCAAAGAGAAAACCGTTCTTGACAGCAAACAAACGTAAACAATCAAACGCAAACGTAACACTCGTCAAATGTCGTCCCGCGAGATTTCATAAATTTTGCAAAAAAACTGTCATGGAAACGCAGCCACTGTTCAAGGTTTTCTGCTCCTGGAGGTTTGGGCCCCTGATGTGAATGACATTGATTGTTTGATTGCGCTATTATAGAAAAAAAGTACATTTCAGGGAATTCCTTTTATGATTTGATATACTGTATTTATATTATATTTTATAGATTTATTTATTTTATAGATTATTCATGTTTGTGGTCACTAATTTTGTCTTTCAAGCAGCATTCAAGCAATTTACTGACAAAAGAAGCATCGACTTTTTGAAACACTTTTGATCGATCATCATTTCTTTATGTCCATGTCTAGTTATGTTTCAGTAGTTTTTTTTAGTATAGATTTTTTTTTACATCAAATCAAAGATTTATCTTTGGATCTGTGCCGGTGCTGTGGCCATTATGCAACACAGCCCGGGTGGTATTTGGACTAACAGCGTCCTGGAAGGTATGCATGGAGGCCCAAAGATAAACACATGACTCATTCTTTTGGCTTCTGCTCTGCTTCACCTGCTTTTGACTCCTTATGTACTGTTCAGGACTCCCAACCCAACCCAGTTC
Organism: Thamnaconus septentrionalis; assembly: GCA_009823395.1. NCBI lineage: Eukaryota > Metazoa > Chordata > Actinopteri > Tetraodontiformes > Monacanthidae > Thamnaconus > Thamnaconus septentrionalis. The sequence goes on from CM020503.1 coordinate 26,592,585, forward strand.
TGATTCTGATTTTACTTCTGTATGTTTTTTTGTGTGTGTGTGTGTGTGTGTGTGTGTGTGTGTTTCAGCTTTGCTGGAGTTCAACCAGGCTGTGCTTGTGAGTAGAAAGGATCCAGAGTCAAGAAAGAAGGCTATCGCCGACATCTCGGAGAGGCTGAACTCAAAGGGCTACTGGCCTCAGGTGAGTTCTGCCACCATTGGGTGTTAAAAAGCTCTGTTTTTAAAAGAAAAAAAAAATATACTAATAAAAGCTTTGCATCCCGAAAATGGTCAACAAATACTATAACAGTACACTGTGCTGCAACTCAGCTCTCCTCTCACGACTAGTATCCCCCGCCCTCCCTGTCCTTAATTTCCTGTTGTATCAGCCGCCTCCCACTAACTTTAAGTTACAGGAAATAAAAAGATGTTTGGATTATATGATAAAACCAAACCCTCCAGTCACACACTTTGCTGCTGTATGTATGTGTATGTATGTGTGTATGTATTTGCTGTTGCTATTGGTCTGATGAGTGACACTCAATCTGAGCTGAATGAGGGATGTCTCTGTGTCCATGTGCGACCATACGACGCTCATCCAGTTCACCTTGCACTGCACGAGCTGGTTTAAAGTTAGATTGCACTCTCATGAGTCATTAGTTACCACACGTTATAAAAGCAAGGTGAAACATACTGTTGTGTAATGTGTTTCTTTGTGCCTTTGTTGATAGGTTTTTTTTGTTTTAGGGCTTAAACAAATGTATTGAAAACAAATCTTTTTGAACCGTACCGCTGGTTAGCAAAAAGCACAACCGCTCACACCAAAAGCGCGTGATGTGTGCAGACGGCTGTGTTCTTTGTCGGTATGCCTGCTCTGGGAACATAACGTCTCCTCCTCGTTCTTGGCTTAGATGCTGATGTTTCCTGAGGGAACCACAACAAATGGCACGGCTCTGATCAAATTCAAACCAGGTGATGATGACGCTCTGTCTCGCTCAACTTGTTCTCTGGCTTGGCCAATGCTTCAGCATGACTATAGTTTGGAATGACTGCAATGGGCGTTGAAGGCATGGGACCTTTCTCCCAGATGATTCATTTCTCTCTGTGGTACAGTGTTGCACGCTCACGGCCGTGTCTGTCTTTCTTTCTTTCTTCCTCTCTTTTCTACAATTCCATCAGGTGCCTTTCTCGCTGGAGTCCCGGTCCAACCTGTTTTGCTGCGTTACCCAAACAAACTGGTAGGTGAAGTCGGGGTTATTTGCTGCGGTTTACAGCGGGGCGGGGGCCGTGACTGAGGAGACCAGGCTCCGACCCGTGTGGAGCTTTCCTGAATTTGAGTGGCGGGTATCTGCGATGTGAAGGTAGTTGGATGGAAGGGTGAGGGTTAGGTTGCGTCCTGTTCTGCTGAGATTGCAAAGCGCCTTACAGAGACGTCCCTTCAGCTCTGCGGCAGAGAGCTTGTTGAAAAAGCCTGTGGAGCAGCACAGCGTCCATGCTCATCCACAGTTTGGTGTTTCACAGTCGCACAGAAGTAAAGGGGTGTGGCTTTTGATCCTCTTTACTATTTGAGGGCTAACTACAGGTACTACCCAGAAAATTAGAATATCCTGAAAAGGTTGCTGTATTTCTGCAATTCAACTTAAGAGGTGAATGTGACATATTATATAAAGGAATAATATGCAAATCAATATATTTCAAGTTTTTATTTCTTTGGATTTTGCTGATCAGGTCTGGCAGCTTAAAAAAAACCCTCAAATTTTGTAATAATTTTCTGAGTTTGTGGATTTGTGGTTTTAATAAACTGAAAATCTTAATCAGCAAAGTTACAACAAGGAACTGCTTGAGATGTCAATTTGCGTGTAATGGCTCAATAAAATTTGTTGCTTTCATCTTTTATGTTAAATTGCCAACATAAAACAACTTTTTTCAGGTAGTACCTGTATGTGGCCTGTCTGGATAATGGCTTCATGTACATGTTTTATCATTATTGTTTCTGATGATAATTTCACTGTATTTCAAGCTCTTGATTATTTAAAGACGTCACCCTTCCTGTAACCTAAGATGAGACCTGAGATGAGAGGCTATTATAAGTCACTCATTTATATTGATACTGAAACGAAAGCAATTGGAAATCGTTGCGAGAAACAATCCTCATTGGTTCTGTTTTGTGGCGACTTCTTTTACCCGCTGGCGGATCAGTGTGTACACATCACACCCACCCAAGTTTTATCAGGCTGCTGACACATTTGTGAGCATGATTACTGTGCGTTGTTCCGCCACTGTGTTTACACACTGGATGCAATTGAGGCAAAGGTGACCACAGACTTCCCCAGTGCCACTTAAGAAAAGAAAGAGATTGGAAAAAAAAGCACCTGTTGTATTCACTGTGTAATCAGTCTTTATTGGTCCGCTTCAGGATACCGTCCGCTGGACATACGAAGGAACAACCTGGTGAGTCTCGCCACGTGTCTTCATTCATGTCGTGCTATGTCAATAGCTGGAAATGTGAGTTTTTAGTAAGCAGAAAGTTTAGTATGAATAAACGTATATAGCCAGATTCAACTACACAATAACTTGAGTGTATTCTCTTCCGAACTTTACTGTGAAGCTACGTCTTGACCTGTTCAATAGTTGTTTATGGGAAAACAATGTCAATATAATTGTCAAAACTGATGTTCTGAGATTGTACTTTATTAAAATGAAAAAAAAAATACATTTTTAAACATTTCAGATTTATATAGAATGTAGTTAAAAAAACAAAAACAAAAAAAAAACACGGCTGTCTCTAATGTGCCTGCAGTGATGACTTTTCATTCTGCTTGCTTATTTCTAATAGGTTGGAGGCACTGTGGCACACAACTTCACAGTTCTACACCAACATGACTGTAGAGGTGAGACACTTTACTAGATTGTTGACATTACAAATAACCTTCTACACGAATCATCAAACATTCTCTCATCTTATTGTGCAAATGAAACACTTTTTTATTTTTTATTTTTTTACGATTTTAGGTGTCATTTATTCCTACCTCCTCTTTTACTGTAACTAGAAGCTGCTTCTTCTTCTTCTTCTTCTTTTAATTGTCCTGCAGTACCTTCCAGTTTACAATCCATCCGAAGAGGAGAAGAATAATCCCACCCTGTATGCTGACAATGTCCAGAAACTCATGGCTGAGTAAGTGGCAAACTGTTCTCATTTCAAGGTTTAATATTTACACAACACATTTTCATTCTTTGACAGCTTTCTGATCAACAACTTTAGCTCTCAGCCAGATTCCAGACTCAGTGTGTCAATGGTACAGCAAACAGCAATTACACCAGTGTGTCCACAGTTATCGTAGCAGTAATGAATAATTTCCTTCAGAGTTTTGTTTTTCCTTCAATGAGACACTTTGACATTAGGAGTGAAGATCAATTCCTGCCAATTCACTCCACATTACATTTTTATTGTATCTAGACAAATGTTTTTCAGCTAGAAAAAAAATAAAATGCTCTTAAATGCAAAATCTGCAAACTAAACATTGTGCTGTGCATCAGTGCTCTGGGGGTCCCTGCCACAGACTATGTGATGGAGGGCCGAGTTCCTGTTAGTAAACTGGGCGGCCTCTCCCTCCCTCTGGATTCACCTGCCAAGGAAACGCTCTCATTGTTGCACATGAATGGGTAAAAAAAAAAAACAACCTCTGCCTTCAAGTTTGGCTTCTGTCTTTGGTCTTCCTTTTTATGTTTCCTTTGTTCATGCAGAATGTTTTTCTCCCCATCAGACTCGGAGCAAGTGAGGTAGAAACCGCACTGGACAGAATGATTGACAGGTGTCGGTCAGAAGCACAGGGATCAGTCCGGGCCAACGCGGAGGAACTTGTCCCTCTTCTGGGGCTGACAAACAGAGAATCAGCCATCAAGATCTGTGGCCTCTACTCCAAGGTATGAACCAGGGGTGGGCAAACCTTTTGACTGGTGGGGCCACGTGTAAAACGTGACAGGGACAGGTGGCGGAGCCGCAGCAGATGGATGGAGTGTTTTGGTGACCCACCTCACAGGAGGAAAAAATGTATCATGGGACACGTAGAAAACATGTTGCTTTAATGTAAGTTGAAAATGAACAAAAAAGTAGTTATAACCAAATCAGTGTCTTTGAAGCCCCACAGTGTTTAGCTCTTAAAAACACTGGAAATATTGATGAAATACAGCTATTTTATGACTTTTTACTGACTTTTCACATGATTTCTTCAAGTTCGGTGGGCCGGATTAAAAAGCTTTAATGGGCCGCATATGGCCCCCGGGCCATAGTTTGCCAATGCCTGGTATAAACAAGTTCTGTGTTTATTCATGAACTCCTATTTAGCTCTGGAATGTTTTTGATTTTGGTTTGTTGGCGATTTCAAAATTCTTAAAATATAAATATGTTTCAACAAGATGGTAGCATTTGATGTAAACACATGAAGGACACACACACACACAAACATGTTGTGTAACTGCATATGTAAACACTGGTAGTGTTAGCTATGTCAGGTATGTTCATTCAAATGATGTAATCTGGCCTCATGTGTTGATGCTATGTGACGAAACGCAATCTAGATCAAAGTTGGAAAAGCAGGTTTAAATCTGTTGGGCCAAACAAGGAACTGTCCTCTTTGTGCAGGATCAAAGTGTGGACCTCAGACAGATCTACTTGAGTGTCGCTGCTCTGTCTAGATCCATCTCCTTCAAGTCGCTGCTCCACTGTGCTTTTAATGTAAGTCCTATTGATCCCTTTCCCACCAGTGGTCTTCAGAATAGCATCTTTCTGTTGCTCTCTGACACTTAAAACATGTTGTCTGATCATCTGTGCAGCTGTTTGACGAGGAAGGCAAAGGCAGTCTGGGTGCAGGAGAGCTGTCTGGCCTCATGGGTGCGCTGCTGGGTGTTCCTCAGCACAATGTTGCAGAACTTTACTCCAAGGCATCAAACGATGGACGCCTCACTGAAGGTGAGCAGTAATGATCTGTGATTGAAGTCTTAGTCAAATGACATGCATGCACGCAAACACCACATTTGCAGTAGCTTTAAAAATGTGGATAAGTTGGCAGACCCAACAAATGGTCAAAGATTCCATAATTTTCCCTAAAAGAGTCTCCTCTAATATCAGCTGCAAACCACTTTATTATGTTTCCTTGGTTTGATTTTTTCATTTTGCAGTTGATGCACAGTGTCTTTCTTATTCTTACTAGCAGTGGCAGGCTGTGCATTTCACGCCGAGGCCGTCAATGACGTCATACTTTGTCCATCCTGAATTAATACGCCATATTATACAGTCAATATGACGCCACGGCTCGGAAATCCACACAGAATCACGCTAACGCATCACATCACTTTCATATAGCCGACCGAGTCGAGCTTAGTTTCCGGAGCATTTAAATCACAATCAAGACTCAGTAACTGAAGGTCACTGATGCTGACCAAACTTCCAAATAAAAAGTTATTTTAGGACAAAGCTTTAATCCGTCCACCAGCAAAACTATCTCGAGCTTCAACCCTTGTCCAAATTTGTCCAATAAACTGCACATTATAAAACAACTGAACAGGTTGGTGCAGCTGCTTCGTCAGTGTGCCATGTTATTTCCATTATAAATTGCAGATGATTGGGCAACTAAATCTGACGATGGTGCGTTCACTGACTGACAGCCAACAGGAGGCTGCAATGTTGATTCTTAAGGCCTCAGGCAGATTTCATAGAAGCTGACAAGCTAGCTGAAATATGATTGGATAAGAACTCTACCCAATTACACGTCAATGGAAGCAGCACCCCCTAGTGGATAGTGTATGACCTGAAAAGAACTGACTATGGAGATGAACTTTATTTTCATATTCTATGTGTTTTATGGTAGAATGTCTTTTTCATAGCAGCAATTGTCTGTTAATATGAATGCAGTTGATTAAGTTCCATGCAGACCCTGTTTAATGAGTCGAGTGGCACCAGGTGGCAATATTTTTCACCTTCATGGAACAGAACCTTGATCAGTGTAACTGGAGTCAAGCGTGCTAACTAAACTCTGTATTGTTGATGGCTGCTGTAAAAACAAACTATTTATTTATTTATTTATTTATTTATTTATTTATTTAAAACGCCCCAAAATACTGAGATTCTCACCACAACCGTCATCATTTACCACAGATGACCTGCTGCGAGTGCTGACCACCCACCCGACCTATCAGAGGGTGCTGACAGAGTACTTGGAGCCGGGGAAAGTGGTGGGCCATCAGCTGACCAATAGGCAGACGATGAATGGCAACAACAACTTGCATGAGGGCAGCATCTCCCCTCAGGACTACAAGAAGTACGACTGAGCGTCATAAAGGAGAGATTGCCTTTGGGTGCTGGCGGGTGGATGTTGTGGTTTTACATTGCAGTGGGACAAAAGCAGATCAACGGTGTGAACAAAACTTTATTTGTATGCGATTGCGGGTGTGAATGAAGTTTTTGAATCTGTTCCTGTAGCATTGTAGTATCATCAAGAAAGCAAAGAATGATTTTACGGTCTGTGTGTGTTTGTGTGTGTGCGTGCGCACGTGCGTTGTGTGTTTGTGCGCGTGTGTGTGGTGTGTTTGTGTTTTTACAAATGCACCTTTTTTTTTATAAATGTGGATAATGACCATCTTTTGTTGCAAATGCTGTTTTAGGACTTTGGCCATTAAAAAAAAATATATCTAATCCCTTTTTTATGTGTAAAATCTTTACTTAAAAAGAGAGAATAACATGTGCCAGAAAAAGAAAACATGCTCCTGTCGGGAAGGTTTATTTTTTTAAAGAGATTGTACAATTTCTGTGACTTTATATTTAACAGGAGCAAAAAATAAATGGATATGTTTTAAATAAAGTTGTGAGTCCATTTTTTTTGTGGGGGTCGGTCGAGTATTTTTACCTTTGTTTCTTTTTAAACTTCACACATGCCAGCAGGTTTTTGGTTTTGTCTTAAAACACGTTGTTATACCTTGAAGGTATTTTTCTAATACAAAGTTTTTTTTCTCTTTGAAAGACAATTCCAGATCTCCCCTTGATTCTCAGTTTTTTGTTATCCTGCTTTCCTCCTTCCCAAATGTTGCCTGTTCTGCTAATAGAATGGAGATATTTTTAGCCCCTGCCTTCCTCTTTCGCTTCCTCTTGTTTACATCCAGGTAAAATCACCTTGCGCTTGTGTGCTTTATTGTTCACTGTCTCTTCACATGCCATCTTTGGATCCCTGTCCATCTTGAATTTGTTTGTCTCCAACCTGCTGTCGCACTGTCTGCTGCCTCTGCATGGTCAGAAGGTGAGCTGGCCTTGATGTTTGGTCTTTGTGCATCTCTGCTTTGCACTTTTTTGTGCTTACTGCCAGTAAAACCTGCCGATGGCCAGTCTGATTTGGATATATTGTGTGGCACTCAGCCTTCCTCCATCCACCCTTTTGAGCCCTTTTGTTCATGTTCTTATAACTCCTAAACCAGGCATGGGCAAACTACGGCCTGGGGGCCATGTGCGTCCCGTTAAGCTTTTTAATCTGCTGAACTTGAATTAAGAATCTAAATAGTGAGCAATTCATAAAATAGCTGTATTTAATCTATTTAGTTTTAAGAGTCATCTCAATTAAGAGCTAAATACTGTGGGGCTTCAAAGGTTTTGTTGTAACTTTGCTTTTATTCATTTTCAATTGACATTTAAGCACATATGTTCCATCATGACATATTTTTCCTCCTATCAGGTGGGTCACCAAAACAATCCATCCATCTGTTCCTGCTCCAACCCCCTCTGTCAAATTTTAGAACCCATTGTAGCCCACCAGTCAGAAGGTTTGCCCACACCTGCTCTAAACCATAATCATGGTCACAGAAGTCATTCTTTGTGTTTTTGGTTCCTTTTAACGAGCCTGTTGTGCATCTTTGAAGAACCAGTCTGCACTTTTCAAGAATGTTTCTCTCTTTAGCACAATGACCTGAAAACTCCTCCAAGGTATGTGACTCTGGAATGTTGGTGTGCTGCCTCCTGTCTGCTGCCAGCCTGCATTTGGCCCTCAAATGTGTACTCAAGGCCGGACTGTGGTGGGCTTTTACGGAACAAATCAGTGTTGAGACCAAACTCGGCAACATTCTCCATGATGACTTCTCGGTCTTCAATTGACCCCAAGATGATTCAAGCTTAAGACAAGATTTCCTGGTAACACTTCATTTTGGAACATTTGAGACATTTGGGGGTATTTCAGCTGTTGCACGGTATTCTACAGAGTGAGCACATGGTTGAGACTCCTGGTATGTGACATGTTGACAAAAAAAAAAAAAAAAAAACAACAATAAAATAGATTTACTAGATCAACATCCATACCACATGGAATGGTTACGTATGTAAAATATGTACATTTTAGTTTGGGTTTAGGTTCTCATTTGTGTGAAACTGTAAGAGGAAAGCAAAATAAAGCAATTTGATAATTTCAACTGTTTTAACACCAAGGTATCTTAAATAGTTAACAAACGGCCCCCCAAAACATGTTTTTTTAAATGAATTGTTTAATTTCACGTAGGCCAAAGATATTTCAAAAATATACCCTGCTGTTAAGAGATAAAAGTCACGTTCTTAATGCGCATCTGTTATGTTCACGAGAAACATAAATGAATAAATAAAAACAATGTGAATACTTTCGTCACGTGTGTGTGTGTGTGTGTGTGTGTGTTTGCGCGCGCGCGGGCGGTGGGGGCGGGGGGCTATATTCTGTTGTTTTTGGAGCTTTATGTTCAGAAATGTTTTAGATTTGGAACATTCGACCGAACTGTCTTGTACAATAATTCTTAAAATAAATAAATAAATAAATACAATATAGTATAATGATTTAAAAAAAAAACAAAAAAAAAAACCAAAAAAACCAACAACCCCAAAACAAAATACAAAAACAACAACCCACAATCCCATGCGGTGTCTGCGCCGGATATCCGCTCGGCTTGCGACGGTAAACTAGCTAGCCTTTCCAGATTCCGCACGTGGTCTTGGACCCTTGAGGAAGTAAACTGTGTTTACCTGAAGTTACGCCCGTACTTTGTAATAAAACAGCATTTTGGACCCGTCGCTTCTTGTTTGGACGGAACGAAACACGTGTCATCGAGATGTTTCTGCAGTATTACCTCAACGAGAGCGGGGACAGAGTTTACACTCTGAAGGTAACTATAACGTTTTTTTCCCCCATCCATCACATTTAATTGTGTGGAAAATATGTTTTGCATGTCTGCGTTGTTCGTTTAAAGTAGTATATCCTGTTCTTCTACGTTAAGAAAGAGTAACTCGGAAAATATGTGTTCGGTGTTCCCAGTTAAACTGCTGGTTAAACTCGGTCTAAAACTTCTTTATAATGGAAAAGGCCGTGGACCCCTGCTTCATAGCAGTCTTAGCTTTTACATTAACTATTTTTCGAATATGAGAATTGACCATAAATCCAACTCCCAGATAAATCTAATCACGTTTGATTTCGATCAGTTCCATTGAAGACTACGAAGACCGTCATATGTGTTTTTGTATGTATCTACATCACCTATAATAATACACAGACCCACATTCTAATTCACAACACTTCACCTTAATGCGATTAGATTCGGGAATGTCTAGCAACTATTTTTTGATAAACTTTAGTGTTCAAACAAAACCTCCAAGCAGTTTGGTTTTAACTTGGTAGTTTTATATATCCTAAATTTCATGACATGACAGTTTTCCAGTCCTGTTGGCGTGACACTTTTCAACAGCCACTATTTTCTCATTACCTTCCTCACCACCAACAGAAAGTCACCCCTGATGGTGAGCCCACCAGCTCGGCCCACCCTGCTCGATTCTCCCCTGACGACAAGTTCTCCAGACACCGGGTGACGGTGAAGAAACGCTTTGGCCTTCTCCTCACGCAGCAGCCCAGACCAGTCCTCTGAGAAAATGAAGGGAAAAAATTGATGGATGGATGGATGTTTGAGGACGGAAGTGACGTTTGAAGATGGAACTGAACTGTGGAGCCTGGGATCTATTAAGTGGACTCTTTGTTTTTAATGCAAACTAAATTGTGTGTTCTTTTTTTTTTTTAAGTACCACAATTTTTCCTTAATTGAACTTTGTAGTTATAACTTTTTTCCAATAATGAATAAATGATGCTACAACCCCCTTTTGTGTTTTTAAATTTTAGCAAAGTAGACAATTAACATCACAATGGTCCTAATTATATGTTTGAATGAAAACTGAAGGAAATTATGCAAAGAATGCCCTTGTAGATTGAGAGAAGGGACATGATGGGGTGCTGAGAGGAACTTTAGAGTGAGTCTGCACTGGCAGAGAACTATGTATAAAGTGGTATATGATGTACGTGAAAGCAGTATGATAGTGGAGAGGTGGGACTGCATCAACTCTGAGCACCTACATGGCATCTATGATGATGGGCAGGCTAACAGATGAGGTATGACAGGAATCTTCATGGATCATGATTTTGGCAGATGACATCTGCAGTGGGAGAAGGTGGAGGAAAATCAAAAGAGGTGGTGGCCTGACCTTGAAGGGTGTCAAGTGGAGGTTTGCTGTAACAAAGAGGACTGCAGAATGTTGATGTGAGGAATAGAAGTGGCATGGTGAAGTTTGAGGGAATTGAGCTTTTGAAAGAGGAGGATTTCAAGTTCTGAGGCTGAATAGTCCAGACCAATACAATGAGTATGAAACAATGGGGAGAATTGCGGTGATGTTTTATAGTTTAGAAACATGAGCTTTATGGATGTTGTGAAGAAGAACATGAAGTCATTATTTATTTTCATGTTTTGTTGAAAGACAATTGTCTGCCTTAAAGTCCATGTCATGACAAGTCAATAATTAAATGACTTTTGGAAAATGAGTTAATAATTTCTTTCAGCTAAACAAGTTCTATATAATGCAAAATGTGACATCAAACTATTTGTAACACTAATGTTGAGGTTAAAGTAGTGTGATTACCAAATATTTTATGTGAATGTTACCTGTTCATCCCAATACAGCAATGGACAGGTAAGGTAATCTTTAATTTATGCAGGCACTGTGAAATTAACGTGACAGCAGAAAATAATAATAACTCAAAACAAGAATAATGAAGAGATAAAACAGTTGGAGTGAAACACAAATTAGAAATCAATTGATTTTGTGCACAAAGTTTAAAAACTGTGGCTATGTCACTTTAAAACTGTTGAAAATGAACAAAATGTAATCCTGAAATTAAACACCACACATAATAATTATGATACTTAATTATTGATTATAATGTTACGGTTGTAATATTACATTTAAAAAGGAAAAAAACGTTTAATGATTGACATACACAGTCAAATTCAGACTAATGCCTTTCACTGTTGTAGTAACGCCGAACAGTCCAGCTCTATCCGACGGCTTGCAAACGCCTGCCTTACTACGCATGAACAGTCCGCTGTGACTACGGCAAGGGAGAGGGGACACGCCATGCGTCCTCGAATATTTTTTTTTGTTTAGTCGGCTGTACACTGAAAAGTGGCGAGAAAACCCGGGAGAGGATACAACGTACTCAGTCTAAATGAAAACACTTGTGAGTGGAAACCTTCCGTAAAGGAAACGCTCCCCAGGTATGTATTTCATGTCACTAGCGTGCGCAGTTTGTGAAATTTAGTGGCAAATTTTTTTGTAGTTGTGTGAAATGACATGAGTTGGTTTTCCGGGGAGTTAATCAGCGGCATGGCTAACCTCCGGCTAGCCGCTAGCCCGGGCTAGCTGCACCGACTGTACCCAAAAGACGGGGACCACCTCATGCCATACACCTCTTGTAACACGCTCGCAACTCAAGAGATGTGTTCATGGTATCCGACAAAGGAGCTGTCGGAGGCTGTGTTTAATCGAAACCCCGAAAATCCCTCTTTTTGGTCACAAAACAGACGCATTATTGCACCAATATGTCTCAAATCAACAACGCGCAATTTGCGATGTTCTCCAGTTATAGGAATGCGCGCAGCTGAACACTGAGACCAGCAGCCACTGACAGATGTCGCAATCCTTTTGTCATGGAAATGCTGCCCATGACAAACCGGGGAGACAAATGACGGACATACGGCTTTCCTACTTTATCGACACGCCGGTCTCCTATGTGTATTATACAAGTATTCGAGGTGTTGGCCGGCGACCGGTTTAAGCCAGAATTATTATGGCTGACTTAATTGGCTTACAGTGACAACTGAGAGACTGTTAGCAAGCGAGCATCACCATCAACTAAGCTGTCATATTTTATTTATAATATTGACATTATTGAACGGACCAGACGATTAACTATTCACATTGTGGAAACTCCTCATTTGTTACCGCCTCTTAATCACTGCTGCTGCAGCAGGGCGTTATCTTCACACCCCGACGTAATTATTTGTTGTCAACTGTGCAATTGTCATGTTTTTGTTGCGTTCTACTGCTCTTAGGTATTTGGTTTGTCTTTTTCAGCACCCTTGATGCAAATTATGCAGTTAGAACGATAACAAAGCAGACAATGTATTGCTCAGTTAAAGATAACCAAGCTTATGCAGAACTTTGTAACTTATGTACTTCGTTTTAATAATCGCGGCTTGTTATTAAAAATTGAAAACACGGTGTTGGGCCAACATTTAGTAGTGACACTATTAGAAAGATACTCTTTCAGTAGTGTTTTTTTTTTTTTTAAATAAAAATTAAACCATAATAAAAATATGTTAATAAATAAAATAAAAATAATATTGAATTGTCATAAATACTATATGTTATTCTATAGTTATAGTTGATTAGATGGTTTTGGTTTCCTTCTGCAGTCTACACAGTAGACGCAGTTGAACTGACATCTTTAAATTGTTTGTTGGTCTGAATGTGTCCTCACTCTGGGGTGTTTCCAACCCATTACACACGACGCAGACTTCCGCTGTCGTACTTGAGTGGGATGTAACATGTTAAAATAGTCCCGAGTCATGACAAACACGCAGTGTTTACGTAATGTATTGGAGAAAAAAACCCCAACAGGTTTCTCTTTTTCTTCTGAATATGTACAGAAAGTGCATGCGAGACTGACGGCATTATGAAAGGATTAGCGTTATTCAAGAAACTAAACACAAAACGTGCCATGTCATGTCCCTGCGTGCAGAGTTCTAAAGAAGAAGGCAGCCAGCAGTCAAAGGCAAACCGGTCAGAACTGCTCTCCTTTAATAATTCAATTACAAACTGGAAAAAAGGAGATCCAGCTGTGTCCACCTCCAGTTTTTTTCTCTCTCGGGAGAATGGTGGCGTCAGTAGTGGTTGACTTTGCACTGGTGGAGCGGATTCTTGGCCGGTTATTGTTTTACACCTCCTTCATTTAGACAGTCGCCATGTTGTTGTTAAAGGATAACATCTGTGTTTAAAAAAAATCACTGACATGTGCACATTCACTGTAGAAAGGTTATTTAACAGTCAAATTGAGTAGACAAAAGGTTCGTGTTCAGCAAAAAGAATGACGAGGAGCTACTATGTAATACTCCTAAAGCCTCTACCTGTTGATTGTAGTGCACATGACTGGATTTAAGACCAGTCTTCTTTAATCCTCTGTTCCTAATGTGCAACATTTATACAGTGATGGTGCAAGATCAAATCATCAAACTACACAGTGTTATGATTGCATTTGATCCTGTGGGATCTGGGAGAAAACATCTGTGGCTCAGGGAACAACAGTGGAGTGAATTATATTCTGTATTTTTTATCACATAAGTACCTAGATGTGTTTTGTACTAACATACAGTTTTTTTTTTTTGTCTTTTTTCACCAAAAATGTGACTTTTTCTTTTTTAAACAAACACATGAGCTAATTGAAGTTTTTGTTGTTTCCCTTATTTCCCTCCTTCCCCTTCTCCCTCATTGCTCCTTTATGACCGTCGATGGGTGCTAGAGTAGACTGACATAATAAAATCCAAAAGGCACCTTGGCAGAGATCAGCAGAGTTTTCATGAGAAACAACAGAGAGGCAGACGAGTTAAATGTTTAATCATATCGTTCTCCAGAGCTGCGGCCCTACTTTTCCATATCAAGACCGTATTTGTACAAGCAGCACAAAAACCACATCAGTAAAGCTAAACACAAACAGGAGAAAACAGAACCTTGAAGAGCAGTAGATCCTCAGAGGATCTTTCAATTCCAACTGTTTCACATCAGTTCATACCTCCAGTCATATTTTAAAACATTATATGCGTGGTTGCAGCCAACCACTCTGCTTCAATGGAGATGTGCAGCATCAAGAGAACAAATCCTAGAGTCGGCCCCCAACCCAGCACCACCTAGGAGGCGGCCAGTCGCTCCTTGACCACTCGTCCTTCACCTTCCCTCTCCGCTTCTCGCTCTCGGCTCTCTCGCCCCCGTCCACCCTCCTCTCCCTCCCAAGTGAGCCGCCATGGCGTCGGTGCGCTTCACGGTGACGCCCACCAAGGCGGAGGACCTCCCGGGACTGTCGGAAACGTCGCCCGACATCAGCTCCCGCTCCGGCGCCCGGGTGTGCTTCGGTTCCAAAGAGAGCATCAATCGAAGTGACCCGCTCACCGAGGCGTCGGCCGGCACCGCAGCCGGAGCGGGTGGCACACCGGACCACAGCAGCATGGAGCAAGGTGCTCACACGCATTTAAATAGGCATGATAATAATAATGCATCCCACTTGAGTTTGATTTATACATATGAGGCGTAACAGCCACTCCTCTGTTGTGACGCCTGAACCCAGACACATGGCAATTTGAACAAATGTGGATTTTCATATGCCAAAAAACTCAAGGTTTTTCCAGATTTAGACATTTTGTTTAATCAAGGCAAATCAAATGGAATCTATATATTAGACTCGTGTATATGAATTATTTATTTTCATCCATCTGTGCACGCACAAGTGCATTCCAATCAAGAGGAAGCCTGTCACTTTAGATCAGAGGTGTCAGACATGCGGCCCGTGGCCCAGATCAGGCCCATGAATGTGTTATTTCTGGCCCGCAAGATGATTGTGGAAAGTTTAAAAAACGAGCTGCAATATTTTAAAATTGAAGGAACTGCTGCTCTGCTGTCCACTGGATGTTGCCATAGCATTTTCTTTTATGCAAACCAACTGTTAGTACCAGGGCTGAGCAACTGGGCCCAAGTAGAGCCACTCTGAATCTTCATTGTCTTCCGGCCTAACTTATCACATCTCCTGATTGCCACTCTCGTTGGCCCAAATTGTCTCTGTCAAAAAAGAGAAACGTGCATGCAGAGTGCAGAGCGTTCCAAGAACACGACCAAAAGAAAACAATGTGAAGTTGTTGTTATTTGAAGTTATCATCATAGCATGATGTTAACCGTCCGGCCCGCTTAGAAATAGATTTTTCCTCTATTGGCCCGTGGACTGAAATGAGTTTGACACCTCTGCTTTAGATGGTTTCCCTCTGTTCCCCTGGGTAACCCCCTGCTGAGAGCCTCTCTCAAGCAAAAGCTGCTGTAAACTCACTGCTTGCCAACAAAAAGGCTTATTATAAATTGATTATTGATTCTATGAGCACAGCTGCAAGTATATATAGGGATGATACTGTAGGTCTCATTCCCCTGTCCGCTCTCACCGGCCCACACGCATTGTTGACGGGCTGAATTCTCAGCCGCGCCTACTGGAATTGAAACGAACTCCAGCTAAGACGGCCAGTGCCGTCCCGCACAGCAGTTGCGTGGAGAGACGACAGAGATGTCGTCGTTCCACATGTGTTGCAAGAATAGCCAAGTTGTTTCACAGGATCAACAGGGTCATTATAGCTGTGAAGAGATGTAACTGAATTAGCCACGCTGATCCACTCAAGCACTTGCACACTTGGTGTGGATGCCCTGCGCTGTTTAATAAGCTTCCATAAATAGAAATGGAGCCCAGTAATCCGATTGGGTTTTGGACCAGTTGCGGTATAGACAGGAGATGGAGGGAGACGTGCGGAGACACCTCTGCACTGCACTGCACTGCACTGCACTGCGCTGCAGTCAGTCACTCACCTGAAGGAGAAAGTGTGTGAGAAGTGGTGTCCTGCCAAGAGAACCGGTGCTGACCGAGTACGATCGCGATGGGTAGAAAGCACAAAGAGAAAAGATAGATTGTTTTTTTGTATTAATAGCCAATCAGTAGCGCTCGACAAGTTATTGATCAAAAACAAACAAAACAGGCTCAGTACTTTTATCCACAAACATTAGATAGATTTGATTGATTGATAGATGCAATGCTCTAAACTATAGTATAGATAAAAAAAAATATATATATATATATAGTATATAATATGTATATATGTATATAATATATATATATATATATATATATATATATATATATATATATATATATATATATATATATATATATATATATATGTATAAATGTATATATATATACATATACTGTACATATACAGTATATATATATACATATATATTTATTGCAGTTGTGCATAATGACAGTGTGTGTGTGTGTGTGTGTGTGTGTGTGTGTGTGTGTGTGTGTGTGTGATACAGTTGTGCAGTGGTCAGTTTGTACACACATGAAGAGAGAGAGATGTCAGATGTCAGACGCACTCTGATTTGTTTGCAGTTTGAAAACTTGTTGTGTTGTGTGTTGAGCGCACGTGCACTAACACACCTGGGTTCCCTCAGCTTCCCACCTCATGGATTTCTCACAGTCGCCGGGGGGAAAAAAATGACCGGGCTTAATGTGCTGATGTGTTGATCCTCTGGGGAAAAACCCTGACAAAAATAAACAGCTGTGTTCCCGCGTGTGTGAGCTGGGAGGCAGCGCAGGAACTGTGTCTCTGTATTCAGATGAGCTGCTTTTCAGGGTTTTTTTTTTTTTTTTTTTGAGCTTTTTGAATATTTTTCATGACCACACTGAGTGAACTTCCTGCTCAGTGGTGTTCCTCCGGCTCCTGCTGGGCGGTGGGAAAGTCTCTTATCAGCCATGAGTTGAGCCGCGGCAGGGTTGGACACTGGGAGTGGAACAAGTTGTGCGGTGTCTGTTGTCCTGGTTGTGTGATTCTCGACTGTCCTGACCAACAGGTTAGGCTTTGAACACGCTGTGCTCCACTGCGCCACACTAGAGCCGCCGCCGCCTGCTGCTGTCGTCTTGTTGCAATGGGAATGTATGGCGTGTAAAGAATGAAGGTTTGGTGGAAGTGGTTTGACTGTTTCAGACCGTGGTGTATCTTCAACCAGTGAGCAGAAGTCTCTCCTCTGTTGAAAATGCCTGCTGTCTGCATTCCCAAAGGAGGACAAACAGTCGTGGAAACACATTTTTGGACACCCTTGGAATTTTTACTCAATCCCAATTACTGTCTTTAAGTATTTGCCAGAAGGTTTTTTTTTTTTATTGTGTCTCAAAAAGTTTGACTGCGTCAGAGACGTACAAACAAACACAATTTTGGTTGTTTATTGGTAATAACACAAAATAAGAAAACTAAACTCTTGTAGTTCTTCTTCTCTTTTACTCTGGATTGTGTTCCAAACGGACACAAACGTCCAGTTCTGAGCTGATCATTGCAGGTCGAGCACGTGAGGTAAATGTTGGTGTCTGCACAAAAAATAAACTGCACTTGCAGTCTTTCGACTGACTCTTCGCGCGACGCAGTGCAACACGAATGCATGAGGCGTCCAAAAGCTGTTCCGTACACTGTATAGAAAGTGTTGTATCAGCCTGTGTAACTTTGCAACTTGCAAGTGCGACTTGTTTGTCTCAACTCCTCGATATCCCGTGTAGTTTTAGTTTCACACTCGCAGTCTCTGGCAGCAGGATGGGAAGTTGCCACCCACAGGCCAAATGTTGGTCTTTTTCTGTGTTTGCTCCCTGCTGACAACTCTTGTGTGTGTGTGTGTGTGTGTGTGTCCATCAGAATTGTGAAGGCGATTTCGGGATATTCCTGTTAAATTTAAAAATACACTAACATTCTTGTCATATTAGCTAGCGTCAGCTGGAGTTACCTCACTTTAATGTCAGTAATCTTAAATTAGCATTACCTCAATTTAACTTCCGTGAGACCGGATTACCTACAGCCAAACCAAATGTTAAATATATCAGAATCAGAATCAGAATCAGCTTTATTGGCCAGGTTTGTACATGCCCAACAAGGAATTTGACTCTGGTGTTTTCTCTATTCTACTACTTAGGTTAAAAAACAAACAAACAAACAAAAACAACTACAGAATAAGTAAAAAGTAAGGGTAAACAAGTAAACAATGTGCAACCGGAAGTTTAAATAAGCTATAAACAGAGGATCTGTATACAAGTCTACATAGTATATAGAAATAAAATATATATAGAGATATATATAGATATGCAAGTATTTGTTAACATATGCCTAAAAAAACCTAAATATAAAAAAATATATACAAGTCTACATTTGTATACCCTGTGAAGAAGAAACTGAGCCGGTGTCTGCTGGTTTTGGCGTAGAGCCCCAGAGGGGAGGATTTTGAAAAGTCTGTGTCCTGGGTGTGAGGGGTCTGCGTCAATGTGCATCTACATTTTATTGTGTTATGGCCAAAGTGTAGGATAATAGCAGCAGTGGAATCAAGTGGGATCTCTGTGGTTTTCCTGGAGACTCAGGAAGAGAATTACAATGGAAGTCAATGGAGCAAATAACGAAACCTTTGTTCTCTCTGAATTCTCGGTTTATCCAGACAACAAGATGCAGATGCTTTTCTTTGGGTATTTTGCACAATGAGCAGTCAGGTTATGTCAGGTCAGATGTCATTTCCAATAAATGTAACGGTGCACACAGTAGCAGCAGCTGCCTGCAGTGGCGTGACCGTGGCGTCGCGGGAGGGAAGTGATGTTTGCTGACTCAGGTGCTGCTGAGGCAGTCGCCTGTGCTGACTGAGGTGGAAATGGAACCTGGCCCATAGTGGCCATTGCATCCATGTCTGCGTGTGATGTGTGCTTTCCAACACGAAGGTCGACTCTGAATCTGTTGGTGAAGATGATAACTCGTTATGAGGCTCTTCATCTCTCCGTCAGTGTCTTTTTTTTTTTTTTCTGGATGGCAGAAACCAGTTTGACAGCTGTGTCTCGGCATGCCGAACATTTTCAATTCTTAATAACGTTTCTAGCTGAAACTGTGACTGAATGGTGAACGTTTGAATTCTTTAAATTCAGAACGTCATCGTGTTCATTTTAAATGGGGAACGTTTCTTAAAAAATGCCGAATATCATAGAAAGTCAAATTTTTAAAAAAAAAATCCTGAATATAGAAGAGTGAATGTCCTGAACCTTTGAAGAATGCCGACGGAATAGTAAGAAAAAAACAATGTAAAAGAATAGATGGTTGTAATACACGGCCAAAGAACATAGATGAACAATTGGTTTGAATGCTTTCATCATTCACACGCGCACACACACACACGCACACACACACACACACACACAGAGTACAAAAAAATAATCATGCAGTTAAACAGTAGTGGCCCTCCTGTGGCAGTAACTGGGATATTCTGACACTGCCTCTCTGTGTGCTGCCAGCTGGCTGGCCGGCCTGCATGCTTGTGTGTTGCTTGCAGTCTTTGCTTCCAGTTGGCTGGTTTTAGCTTCACGTCCTTCACATCAGCTTTCCTTTGGAACTGTTGGTTTCAGTGAGCTGACAGTGTCAGCAGGAAGCTGTGATTTGCTACATTTGGGTCATGTCAACCTCAGTTTGTTGAGCAGCAGTGTAAGTAGCGCATTCATGTCATATTAGCTTCAGCGCCACCTAGCTCTACTCATTGTGAGTTTCCTCCATGAATGTATTACAAGAACTGGATGCTGGACTGGGAATATGCTGGTGTACGATTTTTTTTTTCCCCAATGGCCACTTGAGGTACTGCAGCAAAAGCCCAGAAAGCCTTTTCCCATAGACCGCAATACAGAAATAGGTGACAAAATAAATGAAATTCCTTAAGGAAAAAAGAACATACAAGAATTAGTTATGAATTGCATGTCCCTTCTTCTGACTCTCCTTAATTCTAACCTCCTACTTTTTATCCAGGTGATGGAAATTCAAAGATTTCCAGCGTGTACATCAACAACACTCATGGGATGGATGACGATGACTTCTATGACAGGAACTTGGCCTTGTTTGAGGTTTGAAATTCAAACTCTTGCCTTATTTGAACATGACTATGCATCACGAGCCATTTTCACACAAGAATCCGTCCGGCTCTACGAGAGCCGCACCAGTAACCTGCCCTCGCTGTTCACATAGAATCCAGGAAAGGCAACTGGTGACTTAAGAGTTTTTTGCTGATTGGCATGTTGAACCTGTGAGGTTGTTTGTGCCAGAATCTTAATTATTAAGTGTTATTGATAGTTACATTATTAAGATCCACATGGCACGGGGATCATTGCAAGCAGACTCTACCACCACCACTCTGCTAAAGCGGCACTCCAGTCGGCCTCGAGGCTCGCATTGCGTACGCTGTTATGACCATAATATTACCAGAATAAAGTGGGTTGATTTTACGAGAGCAAAATCAAGCAGCCGCAGTGTTGCTCACACAAATCAGCGGGGAGCCTAAACAGAATACACATCTAAACAGATGAAGATAAAAGAAAGACAGGAAGACAGAAACTCTTCAGACCAACTGCCTTCTTTCTTCCAAAGTTACACAACCAGTCAAAAGTTTAGACACATCCTTCTGATCGAATGGTTTTTCTTTGATTTTCGTGACTATTTGCGTTGTAGATTGTCACTCAAGGCAACAAAACTATGAATGAACACATATGGAATATGTATTAAACAAAAAAGTGTGAAATCACTCAAACAAGTTTTATATTTTAGATGATCTAGAATAGCCACCCTTCATTTAAAAATACATGTAGCATAACATATTTACGTGTTTAACACTTTTGCCACATTAATCCACAAATCTTGGTCATATATTTGATGTCTGCCCCTAGTCTCAATCACACGGCAGAAGAAAAAAGTTTTTGGACACCTCACATATTTCTGATGCACTGCAATGTGCTACGAATCGGTCTAAAGTCTCCAAGTGCAGTTTATTTTAGTGCAGTCACCAACACTAAAATAGAACACTAAAACAGAGTTTCTACACTGTAGATACTCTTTGTATCTACAGTGTAGAAAGTAGTCAAGATAAAGAAGAAACGGGTGTTTCGACTGGTAGTGTACATGAAAGCAACTCTGTTCCACATGTTGCTGTTTAAACACGACATTCAAGGATTCTGTCAGTCCGACATTTTCTTTTTTTCCAAAAAAAAAAAACAAAGACAAATGGATTCTGTTGGATTCCTCTTTGCTTGTGGTTCTGATTTTTCTCTCTTGACTATTCTATTCCTGTCTATGAGAACTAGATTACTGTCCAAATTTCTTGAGAAAAATCTCAGGTCGTCAGCGCCTCTTTAGTCATTTGCATTTTCTGTCTCTTCTCCCTTCTTTTTTTCTTTCACACCACAGGAAGAGATGGACACTCGGCCCAAGGTGTCGTCTCTCCTCAATCGTCTGGCCAACTACACCAACCTGACGCAGGGGGCCAAAGAACACGAGGAAGCTGAGAGCATCGGCGAGAAGAAGAAAGCGAGCAAGGTATTGCACATAAAGTCCAAATTTGCAGGTAGTAGCTGGAGGACTGTAATTAAAGGTTAAAAGCAGCACGGAACAGAATAGATGGGTTTTGCTCGTGATTTGAATGATGGCAGATGCATCATTCCCACAACTTTTCTTGTGTCTCCGCTCAGTCTCCACAGATGGGAACCTTTATGGGCGTCTACCTTCCTTGCCTGCAGAACATCTTTGGTGTCATCCTCTTCCTGCGGTTGACCTGGGTGGTGGGAAGTGCTGGGGTGCTGCAGGCCCTCTGCATTGTCTTTGTGTGTTGCTGCTGTGTAAGTATTTGCCCGCTCACGTCGTCACAGGAAGAAAACACACAGGATGCTGCAGGAATAAGAACCACTCCAAATGTACTAAAGGCACTCTGTCTCTTTGTAGACAATGCTGACGGCAATATCAATGAGTGCAATCGCCACAAATGGAGTTGTACCAGGTAGTCCTCTTTACGTTACTTCCCTTATACCGTCTCTACACCTGTCTGTGAAAGTGCTCTGCCCGAGGGACGCCGCCTCGAGCTTTTCTGGAGCATCCCTGAACAGCTTTGTAGTCAATCACTTGGTGTTTCCCTGTGTGTGTTTATTCACGGTTGCTTCCCAACAGTATGTCGGAATATTGTACCTCCCCTCTGTGTTGGTGGATTTAGCAAATTGGTTGCAGGTTCGTATCCCACGGTGAACATTTCTTCTTAACTTGTCATAGCGTCTCATAGCGTGTCATAACCTACTCGTTAAACGCACGTTCAAGAGAAACACGACAGTTTCATTAATGCTGAACATAGTGTGTCAGGCAGTGGGGATGATGGTAGCTGATGCTGGTGAGGTTTCTCTTGTATTGTTTTGTTTTTGTTTTTTTGTTTACCTCACCCAAAATAAGAGCCAACACGTAGCTGCATGTTGACTACAGACTATGTTTATATATACTATTTTTAAGATACCTTCTCTGTATAGAATGTATACAGCACATGATGAAAGTTTTAAAATTTTACAAAATCCCAATTATTGACGTTAAATATTTGATTTTTTTTTGTGTGTATTTCAAAGGGTTTTGCTGCATCAGAGACATTCAGACAAATGACGTCTTCTTTTTGTTAGT
Organism: Thamnaconus septentrionalis; assembly: GCA_009823395.1. Lineage (NCBI taxonomy): Eukaryota > Metazoa > Chordata > Actinopteri > Tetraodontiformes > Monacanthidae > Thamnaconus > Thamnaconus septentrionalis. The sequence goes on from CM020503.1 coordinate 26,615,226, forward strand.
TTATTGTTAACAAGACAAATAAGAAAACCAAACAATTCTTCTCGTTCTTTTAGTACCCTTGGACTCTGGATGAGTTCAAGGGACAAAGTCATCTTGCTGAAGCGTCTGTTTCTGAGCTGGACAGAAAAGTGCAGCAGGTGCTGCATGTAGATAGTTAGATAGATAGATAGATAGATAGATAGATAGATAGATAGATAGATGTACTTTATTGATCCCAAATAGGGAATTTACACTGTTGCAGCACTAAAAAAATAGTACAAAAAATAAACTACACAGCAGTTACAAAAACACTCAAATCAATATAGAATAGAATAGAATAGAATAGTTTTATTGTCATTATGTCAGGTAAACACAACGAGCTGAATGAGGCTTCTCTGTGTATCTATGTCCAACAAACAACCAAAGCAGATGTGCAAAGACAGACAGTCAAATTGTGCAGAGGCAGCGATAAGCAAGGTTTTCTCAACCATGCGTGCAGTATTTGCCATGTGGCTTAATGTTGGTGACTGCACTAAAATAAACTGCACTTGGAGACTTTAGACCGATTCGTAGCACATTGCAGTGCATCAGAAATATGTGAGGTGTCCAAAAACTTTTTTCTTCCGCCGTGTGATTGAGACTAGGGGCAGCCGGCATGGTGTTGTGGGAGCTCTAAATGGAGGGCTGTCTGTTGACTCTCTTCCTCTTTATCCCCCAATCTTAGAAAGAGATGATCTCAGCTGAAGCTTCAGGCTTTCCTCCTCTTAGGTCTCATTGTCTAATCTCTGCGACAGTTCTGTTTCTCTACCTTCTTACTGCTCCGTCTTTATTTGAAAGAAGACTTTCTATTATAGATGTGTCACGGGTCATGGGTCACATAGAGTCTGTTGACGATATGTCTGCTTGTGTGAAAGGGGAAGAGTTAAAAAAAAAAAAGGGAAGCAGAATGCGGAAGGTGCACCATGACATACATTGGTTTTCAGCCGTGATCCAACCTTGAAATGCCCTCAGAAGGGACTGAAGTAACATTGTAGTTGTGCTGGGGAGCCAATGATGCCTCGCGGTTTGATTCTTAATGTCACAGCAAGTCACGTTTACAGTTGGCATAACACTAACACACACAAAAAGATGTTGCACACAATAATGAAACAAGTTTTCAATAAATTCTCAGATAATTACTATTTCTGAAATTCCGTAATTTATAGATTCTATATATTGAATTAAAAATAGTGTATCAGACATTTGTTGTAAGAGTTTATAATATGCATATACTGTATATACATATACATACATACATATACATATATATATGTATATCTTTAATTGGATTTCAAACAAGGCTGCGCAGTTGTTGGGATTTCAGTGTCAATTATGATTCTGGCCACCCACGACCATGAAAATTCACAATGATGAACAAAGTAAAACTATGATTATGCCCCATCATGAGGTGCTGGCAAGTGGTGTGTTTGTGTGTGCCATGGAAGCGGCGGCGCTGTGTGTTTGATCTGTGCCTCTCTGTATCAACCCACCATACTGCACATTGACTTAGCTGCACCCTGCTGCAATTCAAAAATCCACACATGATTGCAAGTAATAATGCAATGCAGAATACATAAACAGAGCCTGAAACCCACAAAAGGAAGAACTTCTGCTCCAGTAGGAGAAGAATTGGCCTGCTGACTAGTATTTTTTTTTTTTTTTGGAGATGTATTGCTTCTTTTACCATGTGGACATGCGTTATTTCTAGTTAAATATGAAATGGTTGTGGATAAAGTTACTGAAAATAAACTAAATGTGTTTTTTATTAATTACATTAGAAACCCAACTCAAACTAAGATTGAAAATCATCCTAGTAACCTTTCCCATCATAGAAAAAAAAGACCTGCAAAGTTTTTTTTTTTTTTTTTGTTAATAATTTCAGTATAGTAATTAAGCAGGCTACACATTTTGGAGTTTGTTGCGTTGAGGACAAGAAACCAAAAACTTGTACTGATTTTACTTTTTTATTATTATTGAGTGTTTTACCCAAAAACATCACCCAAGCCTGTTAAAATTGACTCAGAACAATTAAAAATGACTAAATGTTCTGTTTGATTAATGCTTGAATAAGTGACTGAATAGTATGTATGGTGCTACAGAATGGTGTTTATGATATATTCAATGGTATTTTATATTTGTGAGTAACATAGCAGTTGGAGTATATTTCATGTTTGTGGATACATGATCAATGGCTTGTTAAGTGCCACTGATTGACTATTAATACAGAAACGACAATAAAAAAAACAACAACAATAGTTTAGCTGTCATTGCAACATAAATACAATACATTGGCTGTTGGCAGGACCAGTCCCTGTGTCTCTCTCCCCCTGCTGATTTAAAAACAAATAGATCTTTGTTGAGAGGACCTATTGTCTTCTAGTCCAGATGACAGTCATGTTGCATATGAGATCCTTCAGGTGACATATTGTTTCTGTTTGTCTCCCAGCTGCAGTCGTGTTCAACACGTTTTTCTAATGAATTTCATCTTTTTGTCCCGTCTCTCCCTCCACTTTCCTCCTCTCGTCTGTCTGTACACACATTAAAAAGGAATATAGCTATTTTTTTCTGCCATTGACTTAACCTCTCACTGTAGTACATCTAGAGGAATATCCCAAATATCGAATTTGTGGAATATTTGGCAAGTGACATTTTGATAATCGAATGTAGCAAAAAAACAACAACCTGGATTTAAAAAAAATAATAATAATTCAACATCCTGTTTACATCTCATCCCATAATATCTTTTCCATGTTATTTTTCTTCTCTCAGCATCGCTCGCCGCGTGTATTGACACTGCTGTCTTGTAAAAATGTAGTTGACATTGTTTAGCTTCAAGACCTCCACAGAAAATAGGTTTGATTTCTACAGAATTAATAACCGTGTGCTAAATTACGAGCACCACACGTGGATTCTTTTTTTATGACTGGGTGGAGTTACCTAAGCCAAACAATGAATTCAAAGACTATTCAATAACATTAGTTAATAATAATAATAATAATAATAGTTTGTGTTTTTTTTACTGGCAGTTATTATCCCCCCATGTTCTCTGTATAACATCTGGTTCAAATTATTATCAGAAACTGTTCAGTTGAAACTCACTTGTTTGCAACGTCAACGTTTATTAACACATGTGTTGTTTTGTCTCATGGACAGTTTTTTGTGTGGTTGAATTCATAAAAATTTGAAAACTTCAGACATATTATATGTCAACCTTTATTTCAGTTTCAAATTGAAAGTAAAGTTTTGTTGTCGTCTTTGTCCTATAATGTATAATAACTACTGATAATAATGCTCAATTTCCAAAAAGACAATGAACAAAAATCAAATCTTTTGTCACTGATGTGTTGAAACGCCTTAAAGTGAGGCGAGTGTTTATTAGTTCATTTCAGTATGGACTTTAATCTTTGGGGTGGCCAGAAGATGGTCTGATCTCCACCCTGGCCGAGTTGAGCCTTAGTTTGTAGCTTTGGAGTTTCAAGTGAGATTGAAAAACAGTTGAAGATACAATTTGACCAAGAATTTGCTTTGTCTTCTTATTCCAGTTTGACCTGTAGAATGTTATGCTTATTTCTTCAAGCATAGAAGGACTTTTCTCATCATCTCTCTTCTTTCTCTCTCTCTCTCTCTCTCTCTCTATCTCCTTACATCACAATGTGACTAACACCCATTACAATCTGTCTTTTATTTTACGTTTATTTCTCTCTTCTCTATGTCTTAAATTTTCCGTTTCTGTTTCTCCATCACTCATCATGCCTCTTTCCCCGTCCCTCTTCATGTCCACGTCTTCCAACCCTGATAAACCCTGCCTGCCACGCCCTCTGTGCCCCTCTCTTCCTTCCCTTCAGCTGGAGGATCCTACTTCATGATCAGTCGCTCTCTAGGTCCAGAGTTTGGGGGCGCAGTGGGCCTGTGTTTCTACCTTGGCACCACCTTCGCAGGAGCCATGTACATCTTGGGTGCTGTTGAGATCTTTCTGGTTTGTTTTGTCTCCTTTTTTCCATGATTATTATTATTATTATTAATATTATTATTATTATTATTATTATTATTATTATTATTATTATTGTTGTGTATTAAAAAAGATTCATTACAATGATATCAGATTCAAGGTTTAATTTGCCAAATATTACATGTATTATGCAATATAATTTATAACAATCTTGATTTCTGATGTTTTAAAATCTAAAGTCCTCACACTATAGTTAAATATGCTGGAATTACCACTGTTGTCCTACTGTGTTTTGAACTAATTGAACTGCACCACATCTTTTCACTCCTATATGATAAAATGAGAACCTGGACCTGAACTAGTTTCTACTTGATTTGTTTTTTTAGCAAGACAAAGAACTTTGACCCTAACGCTGGAAGCACGTTGCCTGATCCGATGCATCCATACGATGATGGCTTCATGAGTTTTCCATTATATTTAATCAAACGAGACATTTTGTGTTATTATAAAGCCTTGACTGTGAGTAGCTGTTTGCACCTGTAGCATCTGAACTTGAATTCACTCAAGTGTTCCATTTGAGCGATCAAAAATATTCTTTAAAATTTGTATTCACGAAACAAAGATGGTTTTACCGTCCATCCATGCTGTGAAAGCAAGTTGGAGTCATTGGACTCACTGCATTCATGATAGATTTAGATTGGCTCTGAGTTTGCTTCCGTCTGTCTCTTCAGATGTATATCGTACCAAAGGCAGCCATTTTTGAATCAAAGCAACCCGAGGGCGAAGGCGCAGCTATGTTGAACAACATGCGCGTCTACAGCTCCATCTGTCTCCTCCTGATGTCCTTGCTGGTCTTTGTTGGTGTGAAGTACGTCAACAAACTGGCTTCCATCTTCCTGGCCTGTGTCATCGTTTCCATCATCTCCATTTACATTGGAGCGCTCGTCTCTGCCTTCAAACCTCCTCATTTCCCGTAAGCCAAGAATTTTTAGTTTTTAGAAATTCAGCGTTGGCAGTTGATTTGTTTTTTTTGAACTTTTTGAATGACCAATGAGCTTTTTAATTTGCAGCGTGTGCATACTGGGAAATAGGACCATCAGTGGCCATGTATTGGATGACAGCCTGTGTGTGAAGACGATCAACGTGTCGATGAAGGGACCCGAAGAAGGAGCAGACACCAACTTCACCACCGTCATGGGTAAAAAATATGTCTACCTCCAACCAGCCTTTGATTAGATTACATTAGATAGATTAGACAGACACTTTATTGATCTCCAGGAGAAACTTGTGTTTCTAGCAGCTTTACAAAGGAGTTGTGTAATAAAAGGCGTGCAAAGAGCAAATCGATAGCATAAAGAAATAAAAGGACAGTATAAAAAAATTCAAATAAAAAACACACATATATATATATATATATATATATATATATATATATATATATATATATATATAGACACATAGATAAATATACATATATTGCAGTTGTGCATAATAGTAGCTACGTTTCCATAAGTTTTTCACTAAATAATAGTGATATTTTTAAAATTTTTGACAAAGTGCAATTGCGATTTGCAGGTTTTTGCATCAAATGGTGTGAAGCCGTAATACTTGTAAAATATCGTAAGATTTTATGGGAATCACATTTGCTTTTGATTGTTTACGTTTGTTTGCTGTCCAGAGTGGTTGTTACATTTTTCTCTTTGATTACTTGGAAAAAGTATTCCGACATAACGCAACATTTTCACTGGTCAGTGAACTGGTCACGTGACCCCGTACGTCACGTCCGCTGACGTGTAAATGCGAAAAAAGTCTTTCCATGACACTTTTGCGATCTACATCTATATGGATACGTGTGAAAAACCACCTCATGAGAGCATCAAAACCTTCTAGCCATATTTGAGAGTTTTTTCCAAGTTGAGTTGTTTCCATCAGCAGTTTTTTATTGCCATATATTAAATTTTGCACAATTCTAGGGGTCATGGAAACGCAGCTATGACAGTCATAATGCACAGGTTGGCTTCTTCCCCTTTAGAAAACAGCACCATGAGCCCGACCTTTGACCCCACCCTCAGTCCTCCACTGCTGAACACCACCAGCATTTGGAATCATTTCTGTGACACACCACACCTCAACTCCTCCTGTGACAAATACTTCAACTCCAACAACTTCACCGAGATCAACGGCATACCCGGTCTGGCCAGTGGCATCATCACAGGTAACAGGTTGCGAGTCATTTGTTCACCGCCTGGTAGAAATGGAGCTCCTTTACTATCTCAACTGAACAAACAAAGTGTGTCAGCGTTGAGCGAGCCTGTCGCTGTCCTGTCCGCAGAGAACCTGTGGAGCCACTACCTCAGCAAAGGAGACGTTGTGGAGAAAGACCTCCTGTTGTCCTCCAATGACGGCCACCCAGCATCAACTCAACATCAGTATGTTTTTGCTGACATCACCACCTCTTTCACACTGTTGGTGGGCATCTTCTTCCCCTCAGTCACAGGTACAAGAAATATTAAATTGGTTTAATCAGGTTCTGCTCAATGCATTCTCATATTGTGTGTTTTGTCTAACATTCATAACTGTTTTCAACAAAATCTATGTGTTATTGTAAATTTACAAATTTGGCCATGCTTTACTTTGATGCTTGATGATACTTTGATGCCTCTGTGTCAGGAATCATGGCTGGTTCCAACCGTTCGGGAGATCTGAAGGATGCCCAGCGTTCCATCCCTATTGGAACCATCCTCGCCATCCTCACCACCTCTGTTGTCTGTATCCTTCAGTGATGTGGCATGATTCATTAATGGCTGAAAACGGAATCACAAAAAAATTTTTGAATAGCATTGACATTGACAAAACAGCTCCGCGACCCACTTTCGGACCACGAGCCACCAGTTGAAAAACTCTGTTTTAAACCCTTTCAAATCCTAGTACTTAAATATACATTGCATTCTTTTTTGTGACTGATTAGCCATTTACCCGTGTTGTTATGTGTCAAATGCAGAATACACTGACTTTTTAATTGCTATTTTCCTGAGTGGCCTCTTTTCAGATCTGAGCAGCGTTGTCTTGTTTGGATCCTGCATTGACGGGGTGGTCCTCAGAGACAAGTCAGTGTCTGAGTGTCTGGCCATGTGTGCCTGTGTTCTGAGCAAAATGAGAGAAAGGAGGAGGAGATGAGATGTGATGAGATGAGATGCCCTCTTGTCTGACCACTTAAATATTCTTGACTCCTGCAGGTTTGGAGACTCTGTGAAGGGGAACCTGGTGGTGGGGACCCTGGCGTGGCCCACCCCTTGGGTCATTGTGATTGGCTCCTTCTTCTCCACGTGTGGCGCCGGACTGCAGTCGCTGACCGGCGCCCCTCGACTCCTGCAGGCCATTGCCAAAGACAACATCATCCCCTTTCTACGGGTCAGCAGCAGCAGCAGCGAACCAAAATTAAAAATGATGAGCTAGTTCTTGCTCTTAGGAAGACGGGAAACGTCTCATGGACCCAATCAAAACAGCTCCGCGCTGCACTTTTGGGGTTGCGACCCACCAGTTGAGAAACGCTGGTTTCCATTTTCATCTGTTCTATTTTCTCTCCCCAGGTGTTTGGCCACGGGAAGGCCAATGGCGAGCCAACCTGGGCGCTGCTGTTGACGGCCCTGATAGCTGAGCTCGGCATCCTCATCGCCTCGCTGGACCTGGTCGCTCCCATCCTCACAATGTAAGACACGGCTTTCGCCTTTCTGATGCAAAGTGATGCTGAGTGTTCGCCATGCAAAGTTGCCCCTGGTGATTTTTATATCTCGTTAAAACCACTTTGTGTTTGTTCAGGTTCTTCCTGATGTGTTATCTTTTTGTGAACCTGGCCTGTGCCCTGCAGACCCTGCTGAGGACACCCAACTGGAGGCCGCGATTCTCCTATTACCACTGGTGAACACACACACACACACACACACACACACACACACACACACACACACGCACGCAAACACCTGCACACACCAGCACATGCACACAATGACTCTAGCTGTGTTTCCATGACCCCTAAAATTGCACGAAACCTAAATATGGCAATAAAAAACTGGTCACGGAAACGGCTAAACTGGAAAAACCTCTCAAATGTCGCGAAAAGGTTTTGACGCTGTCGTGAGGTGGTTTTTCAGAAGGTATCCGTATAGAGGTACATAACAAAAGTGTCATGGGAAGACTTTTTTTTGCACGTGACCAGTTGACTTCAAGTGAAAATGGCCCGTTATGATTGGACAGACAGCAAACAAATATTAACTAACAAAAGCAAACATAATTCTTGTCAAATCTCGTAATTTCTCTTCCGAGAATTACGGCTTATGCGCTTCACATCATTCATTCAATGGAAACACCTGCAAATTGCAATTGTACTTTGTCGAAATTTTAGAAATATTGCTTTGATTTAGCAAAAAACTGGCAACAGGCACAAACTCTAACGTGTGTGTGTGTGTGTGTGTGTGTGTGTGTGTGTCGTACGGACAGGACGTTGTCGTTTTTGGGAATGACCATTTGCTTGGCGCTGATGTTCATATCGTCTTGGTACTATGCGATCGTCGCCATGGTGATCGCCACAATGATATACAAGTACATAGAGTACCACGGGTAAGTTTCCATGGAGATGGTTCATGTGCAGTATTTCTATGAGTGTGTGTGTGTCTGTGTTTTCCAATGAAAATTATTTTTTCCTTTATCCATGCAAGTGTGTGACTGGAGGTCAGAGGACCGAAAATGCAGCTTTTATTTTCGTGCAATCATTGTTTTTGTGTGTGTGTGTGTGTGTGTGTGTGTGTGTGTGTGTGTGTGTGTGTGTGTGTGTGTGTGTGTGTGTGTGTGTGTGTGTGTGTGTGTGTGTGTGTGTGTGTGTGTGTGTGTGTGTGTGTGTGTGTGTGTGTGTCAGAGCGGAGAAGGAATGGGGGGATGGGATCCGTGGTCTGTCTCTCAGTGCGGCCAGGTACGCCCTGCTGAGGCTGGAAGAGGGACCACCGCACACCAAGAACTGGAGGTAACCTTTGACCTTCTCTATTTTATCTTGGATCCACCATCTTGACTCGACAATGGATGTGGGTTCAGAGAGAAATTGAACTTTTTTTTTGCCATTCTTCTCTTTATCGGTTGATTGTTATAAATGAGTTGCAGTTATTGATCTAATCAGGACGACAACTTCATATTTCTGCAAGTTCAGTGGGCCTGATAAAAAAGCTTTTAACGGGCTGCATCTGGCCACCAGGCCATAGTTTGCCCATGCCTGGTTTAGCCATTAAAATAGCAGAAATTCCATGAACCATACAGTATTTTAGGAGAGGAGACACTCACAGTTTTATTTGGCTTCCTCTCTCTGTTCCTTTGAGTTTGAGTTTTTATTATTAAATTTTATTATTAAATGTTCACATTTTCAACACAATGAGTCATTTTATGACTCACTATTATATCATTTCTTTGAGCTCGGCAAACCGGATTAGAAGTCTTAACGGGCTGCATATGGTCCCCGGGCCATAGGTTGCCCTTGCATGGTCTAGACAAACGAGAGGCTAAATCACAAAGGATTGTGGGCAATCTCCACGTTAAGACCAATGAAAGTGTGCGGCAGAGCCTTCGTGCCAGTGATCGCTGAGCCCTTGCAACGCTTCCTTCCCTTCCGCTCCCCTCCAGGCCTCAGGTGTTGGTGTTACTGAAATTGGATGAGGACGCCCACGTCAAGTCTCCTCGCCTGCTGACGTTTGCCAGCCAGCTGAAGGCGGGGAAGGGCCTGACCATCGTCGGCACCGTCGTCCCTGGAAACTTCCTCCAGAGCTACGGAGAGGCGCTCGCTGCCGAGCAGGTGGGGAGCTACGACCTCGAAAACGCTTTTGTTGTAGTCAAGACGGCACCAACTGAGACCAAGCGTTATCAAGACTAGAGAGTATCGAGATGGAGACCAGACCAAGACAAGACCAAGACTTTATGTCAAAGAAAAATAACTGAAAACAGAAAAACAAACAGAAAAAAATGACCAAGACCAATCTCCAGTACTAAAACACAGTTTTTCAAATGAAATGGAAGAAATTTTGGAGAGCTAGCTCTTCTTCTCCTCTTCTCCAACCTCTGTTAGACTCTGAAGCACCTGATGGAGAAGGAGCGAGTGAAGGGCTTCTGTCAGTGTATCGTGGCCCAGAAGCCACGCGAGGGCATCAGTCACATGATTCAGTCCAGCGGCCTGGGAGGAATGACACCCAACACGGTGGTGATGGGCTGGCCTCACGCCTGGAGGCAGAGCGAGGACCCCCAGTCATGGAAAACCTTCATTAGTGAGTCTTTAACCCAAGGGGGTGGGTGGCAAACTTTGTGACTGGTGGGCCACAGTAGGTTGTAAAATACGACAATGTTTAATAATATTTTTTATTTGAGAGTGGGTTCCTATCTATTTTCTTCCACTACAACAATGCACATCTCCTTTTAATTTCCTTTTTTGGCCTTTGGTACCTTGAACAATACAGACATCTCTTCAATGATTCCTTGAGAACACCTCATGGTACAGTGCCACTCTTCTTTTTGTAGACACGGTGCGAGTGACCACAGCCGCCCACCTGGCTCTGCTGGTGCCCAAAAACATCTCCCTCTTCCCCAGCAACAGTGAGCCCTGTGCAGAGGGCTACATAGACGTGTGGTGGATCGTCCACGATGGTGGGATGCTGATGCTGCTACCCTTCTTGTTGCGTCAGCACAAGGTACCGGCATTCTTTTTTTCCTGAGCCCAGTTCTAATGTCGCCGCCCCACTGCGTCGACCTGAGCGCTGTGCTTCTCCTCAGGTGTGGCGGAAGTGTGGCATGCGCATCTTCACAGTCGCACAGATGGAGGACAACTCCATCCAGATGAAAAAGGACCTGGCGACTTTCCTCTATCACCTGCGCATCGAAGCTGAGGTGGAAGTGGTTGAGATGGTACGGTCCTCACGCTGCTTCACCACCAGAGAACTTTAAAGGTCCAGTGTGTAATATTTGGAGATTTTGAAGAAGAAACAGTGACATCAAGTGGTTACATCTTAGATTTGCAGCCTCTTTCTCTCACACGCCCCCTTCTGACCATGCCAGTGAGCTATGGTGGCCTGCGCACCCAAACCTGGATACCTCGTCCACCTTCTTCTTTGGTTTATTTGAAGACGCCAGCGTTCACCCTAAATACAAAATGTGCTCAAAATCATAAATCAGGCCGACTATTACTCACTGGACCTTTCACTCATATTAGTTCAATTCTGTACATCAAAATGAAGTTAAGGGATATGGTTTAGCGCAGGGATGTCAAACTCAAAAACACAGTGGTGCCGAAATGTAAAACTTGAACATCTTCCTCTAGATAGAACAGTGAACCAGTTCACATGGACTCCAAACACATTTTCAAGCTTCAACCTGAATATGGAACAGGCAAAGCTTAATACTATACAATAAATAACTTCACATTGCACACATGCAAAATCTGATTTAAATGTCAACAGTAACCTTTTTCCACGGGCTAATAATACATCTAGAAATAAACAACAATAAACCAATGAAGTCGTAATAATACACTTCATTGAACGCCAAGATACCCACCACAGCATTCTGGGATTTGTAGCATTAGCGATACATGTGCTGTGCAATACCTGTGGGCCAGCTCGAGCAGTGATTTCCTATCGCCTCGCAGGTCAAATATGATTACACTGCTGGCTAAACTGGCTAAACTGCCGAGGCGGCACCATTGATCCTATTAATCCTTTATCTACCGCTTTACTGAGTTTGTAATCATAATTTTAGGGTCAAAAAGTTACCTAGAGTTGCTTTAATAATGAAAAATTAAAATTGGAAAGATTTGGCAAGCATCACATTTTCCTTTGAATGCAATAACCACTGTTATAACCATTGTTTTCTGTTTGTTTCCAAAGCATGACAGCGATATCAGCGCGTACACTTACGAAAGGACCCTCATGATGGAGCAGAGGTCTCAGATGCTGCGACAGATGCGGCTGTCTAAGTCAGACCGGGAGCGAGAGGTAATTTGGAAAGGGGCTAAACTTTAGCACCTGGCACCTCAGGACCTCGGTAGCGCCTGTCATCAGCTCGACTCAGTGGCTGCATTCATGTGCGGCGCTGTGATTCACCAGCAGCAGCAGCAGCAGCGACTGGGGCCATAAATTAGTACAGAGCTGAATGCAAGAAGAGCCATGACTCAGCCATTTGTGCACTGTTCCTGTCTGATGTGTTTGTGATTGTCGTGCGTCACTTCAGGGAAAACTTCGTAGCAGCAACAACAACACTAGGCAGGAGGCAGGTGGAGCCACAAGGTTTCAGGTGAGGGCAGTGGCCATGGACAGCTCTGGCTTTCAATGCAATGTTGCTGAGCTCCAGATATATACACACAGTTGTGTGTGTGGCATATTCAGAATATTAAGATAATTTTTTTGAGATTTATATTTAATAATTTTAATGGTCCTGCGATTATAATTATGTTGAATTTCATAAATGTAGTTAAAAATTTTGGGAGAAATATGATGGAAAGTCAGTGGTGTTTGTGCAATTTCTCTTAAATTAAAGAGGATCATTTAAGAAATGTCAAGAAAGTACACCACCTGAAGCAACAGCCCCTCATCCTAAATCTTCATTGGTCAAAACAAAGTATTTTTGTTAAATTAAAAGTGGAATAATATTAGATTTTGTGTGAAATCTTAAATATTACTGCCGCTAACTGAGCAGGCAGATTATGAACACGTGCAACATGGTTAGGTAGTTTTGAGTTCGTAACATGGTGTCAATAGCAGCAGGCCTTCATCTTCCATTAAAGTTCATGTCATCTCTTTTCCTGTCAATGGGCTTCTCAGAGAGTACGCTGGAGTTTTGATGATGTAAGTTTGCTGGCCTCAGTAGAAAACCATCAAGTGTTCTGTAAAGACAGTAGTGATAGAGAATAGCTAGTGAATCCTTCAGAAAAGGACCTGGACTTTGTTTTTTGTTTTTCAGGGATCCTGTAATTCTGATCTGAATCATAATAAGGAAGTGCTTCAAACTAGATGATGTGGGGAACCATAATTGTGTGACAATCTTAACTACTAGTAATTATTCAGAAAATTGAGAGTATGGCAGCAAAATAAAACAATACATTTCTTTCTTTTTAAGATCATATCCACGCCTCAGTATTTTAAAATTTTTAAGACCTATATTTTAATCCCAAAACTCCGGTCTGGCAGCTCCACATTATTAAATATTAAAAACCTCTTCATATCTCGAGAAAAACGATATCTGGCTGTCAGTTTGCAGCCTCTTGTAAAATTTCTGGGTTTTAACTTCCTGCTTAAACTGACATTTTGTGGGACCTTCCCCCGTGTTTGGTAGAAGACACACATCACAAAAGGGTTTTGCCTTCTTTCCCCCTACAGCTGCCATTGTGCCATGATTACCGATGTTATTTGCAGTGACACCTGTCAAAGTTCAGTTCCATTCAGGTCACAAAAAGTTCTTTTGGCTGCCATGAAAATGGAAACACATGAATGTTCTTTGCGCATACATACAAAGAACCTGTTAAGTAAGTCCATTGCATTCTTTATCTGAAGGATTCAGGTACTTTAAGAATAACGTCATTTGCACGGTCAAATGCTCCATTACTTTCTCAAAGTTCTGCTGACTTTGAGACGGCTTAGAACAGAATTTCCTCCCTGTTGTTTTCCCCTCTTACACATTTCTTTCTAAATGAATGTTAGTTGCTAGTCGGCTGTGGAGATGAAGCTCTCGCGTGCCATGCCCCCTAACCCCCCACGTAGCAAACCAACCATTCCCTCGCTTAGAATAGACGTGGCTCCACTTTTCTCCCCAGAGTTAGGGTGAACGTTGTGTCGCTCTGTAGGTGTATCTCTCCCTCAGGGACAGAAGCACCGGCGGCCACAGCTCAGTCACCTGCAGAGAGAACAGACAGGTAAAAGACAGGCCACAGGAGCGGGAAGGTGAACAAAGATTAACGGCCAGCAACACTCAAGTGTCCATCTTAAAAAGATCTGTATTAATAAATCAATCAACTTTTATTTGTACAACGCTAAATCACAACCAAAGGCGTCTCAAAGCGCTTAGTACGATCAGAGGGAAGCAGACTGGGCCTCCAGAGCAGCAGGGGGCGACAGTGGCCAGTGGAAAAAAACTCCCCTGTGGGAAGAACCCTAGAGCAGATCCAGTCTCCAGAGGGCGCTCATCTGCTTTGACTGGTTGGGGTGAAAAGGAAATAAAGTGGCAGTCCATACAAAAAAAATGTAGAGAGATGGAGATGCAACAGATATCGAGCCAGAGTGGCAGACAGGCCAGCGTGAGTTGCAGGGTGAACAACAAAGCTCTCATAATATACACACTGCCAGTCAAAAGTTTGGACATATTTTCTCATGCAATGTTTTTTTCATCTTTACAACTTTCTATACTGCAGATAGATACTGAAGACATCAAATATATGAGCAAGATATATGCAATTATGCAGCAAAGAAAAACTCATTCAATAACTAAATATGCTTTTTATGAAAGGTGGCTATTTAGAAGAATTGAAATATAAAATGTGTTTGAGTTATTTTACACTTTTGTTTCCTCCATAATTCCATGTGTGTTCATATGTAGTTTTGATGCCTTCAGTGACAAACAGTCATGAGAATGAAAGAAAAGACATAAAATTCAGAGGGTTTGCCCAAACTTTTGACTGCTAGTGTAGATGTAGATGTGTATAACTGAATAATTTAAAAATAGAAATAAATATAATGAGTTAATTTCCTGGACGAGCGTGCACACTGTGGGAAGCCCTGTTGGAAATGCTTGCGCTTGGTCCGAGATGCCTGTCAGTGAGACTAATCAACATCTGGAAGATGGACACTCGAGTGTTGCTGGCCGCTTTTCATTTTTTTAATCGCATTGATTGGGCCTTGCACCTCTTTAGTTCTTAGCTTTTGTGAGTGTGTGTGTTGCTATTTTTTTTGAAGGTGAACAAAAAAACACAACAGAGAGGGTTTGCATCAAAGAAATAAAAACTTCATACAAACAAGGATTTTGTATTTATTTATTTTTTGTTTGTTTTTCCATGTTCCAAACAAGGCCCAGCTGGTCAAAGACCGCAACTCAATGCTGCGGCTCACCAGCATCGGATCGGACGACGACGACGACACGGACGGAGGAGAGCGAGAGAGGTCGGTGGGCGGTGGTGGTGGCGGCGGCGGTGGCGGCGGCGGTGGCGGTGGCGGCGGCAGCTCCGAGCACCATCGACGGGTCCAGATGACCTGGACCAAAGAGAGGACGGCGCAGTACCGGGCCGCGCACTCGGGCTGCTCCACCCCCGAGGGCTTTCGAGACATGCTCAGCATGAGGCCGTGAGTTGTGAGGAGCAGCTGCTGCTCTGTGGTGCCGCTCGTCCTGCAGCTCGTCAACAGCCTTGTTCTCCCCTCCAGTGACCACTCCAACGTCAGGCGGATGCACACGGCCGTCAAGCTCAATGAGGTCATCGTCAACAAGTCCCACGAGGCCCGACTGGTGTTGCTCAACATGCCCGGACCGCCCAGGAACTCCGAGGGAGACGAGAACTGTATCCTTAACTGTGACTGTCAGCACCTTTTCAAGGTCCAGGGTAGTTTTCCATGACAGTTCTTTGCGAAATAAAAGCGATATTTGTAAAATTTCGACAAAGTGCAATTGTGATTTGCAGGTGTTTCCATCGAATGCTGTGAAGCGCATAAGCCGTAACTCTCGTCAAATCTCGTTCAACGAGACCCCACTGAGGAGGATGGAGGTACAAAATTCCAAGTATAAATCTGCATTTCCATGCTGTTTGCTGTCAAGAATGGTTGTTGTATTTTTCTCTTTGACTTCTTAAAATAGCAACAAAAAAAAAATTCCATCTCCTCCTCCGCCCAATCACAACGGCTTGGTAGCAGCAGCTTCAGTGCTGCAGCATCCACCGCTGTAATTATAAGGTTTGCTTCTTCTTGAATTTTCTACTCAAGTGACACCAAACTTGCTACTGATCATCTTCCGACAGTCGTGCACAATGATCCATACAGATTCAGGATTTATCCAAAAGTGAGCATACAGTGCATTAATATGTAATAGAGACAATAAACATATACTTGAATATATACTCTTTAAATCCAATGAAAAAAAAAATACAAAATTTGTTGTTGTAAATTATTTCTGCCAAATTTTTATCTCAAAAGCCAAATTTCTTCTTCCAGCACTTTGAATTTCGCTCTGGTGAACAATTAGAGTTGATACAAAAATAGTACTTTTAAACAGTTTTTAGATTAGGCAGCAAGTTAATTGTTGTTTAAAAAAAGATGTTGCATCTGTATCACTGATTTTTTTTTCACAGCCATTTGTTATTGTTTGTTGTTGTTAGCTTTTTATTTGCAGATGGGCCTTGGTCTCAGTGTTTGTGAGTTCAAACCTCAGCTGAGGCAGATAGTACAGAACATTCAGATGTTAAACATCCCCATCATGCTGGGTACGATGCTATGATCCAGGCTGCTTTGTTGAGAGACAAACACTTGAATCTTAAACTACAGTCGCCCTGGTTCTTATTTCTCTTCATTGTCATTTTAGTTCTTTTTTGCAGCAACGCTACTCTTGACAAGAGCCTATTGTTCATGATTCCCAGTTCTTCATCTTCTGTCTCATATTACATTGTTGGAGAAAAGCTTAACCTGCTGCCCAGATATGGAGTTCCTGGAGGTTCTAACGGAAGGGTTGGAGCGCGTCCTTTTGGTTCGAGGTGGCGGAAGTGAGGTCATCACCATATACTCCTGATAGGACAAGGGTGTCAAAAAGAGAGAGAGGGATCACACAGAAGTGAAGAACAGGGAGATGGAGGGGGAGATGGAGGAGGAGGAGGAGGAGGAGGGTGGAGGATCTCGGAGCTCCGAGGGACACGTGCCCAAAAAGAGAGACTGTTATTGGCTGCAGCCTCAGTCCCAACACCCCCCACCCCTACGCTTTTACATTTATTTTTACACTCATCCGTCACGACAAGGATTCCCATTCAGAGCTACCAATTCAATGCCACAAACAAGACAAAACATAAAGGACAAAAGTAAAATCCTGTGTGTGCATGTGCGTGTTTGCATGTGAAGTCATCCACCAGAAGGGGGCTTGGTGTCAGAAAGGGGCCAATGTATTTGTGGTTGGTTGCTTGCTTGGAGGACCAGCAAATTAAGAGAAAAATAATCAGACTGAGTGCATAAGGCTATGAAGTCCTTTCACCAGTGAGACTCAGGGTTGATTTTTTGTGTGTGCATTAACAGAATGTATTTTGGAAGCAGGTCTTGATGCTATGAGAACGGACTAAATGTGTCCTGAACTTCCTTTTTTTTTTTTTTTAATGTTCTTTCATTTTGCCCTTGAAGTTATAGTTGGTAAATTGACTCTGAAGTCACATTCAAGTTGGAGAGGAAGGAGTGCGTCAGGGAGCGTAAACGGTTTTTGAGTTTTAAATATGCAAAATGTTTCAGTTGTTTTGTTTTTTTTTCTATAAGGACTTGTTGAAATCTGCTACAGAAATGATGGAGGTTTATTTAACTATCAGTGATACTTTATTCTTTTTTTTACCTCAGAGGTTGTTTTATGAAGTGAAGTTCAAAGTTTCACAGGTTTGTTTTTGATTCTTTTGTGTATATCTGAATGGTTATTTTCATCATTGCCTCCATGATGTTTATTTTTTACAGAAATGACGAGTTGAGAGGCAAATTGATGGTTAATTCTGGAATAAAAGGACAAATGATTTACATGCAATACAATATGTATACCAAACCATATGACTTTTACAGTCCTAAAGTGTGAGATTTTGTTCAGAATAATTGGTTCAGATTTCCATTATTTGAGTCAAAACGTTATACATATTCACCACTTGAAAGACACGAGGTAGTGGCATAAGTGAAAAGTATTTGTGCTTGACTTTCTATGGTCAGAATCAATACAAGACAACCAAGTCAGGCTGATATGATTTATTTTTAAAGGGGAAAATTAAGTTGAATCTTATTTTATTTTATCATCTAAAATTATGGTAAAAATATGTTGAAACCCATTTGTTTTATCTATGTTATTAAAAAAAAATGATCAAATGATTTACAGTTATCAGGATACACATATCGATTTCTGCAAAGTAGTAGGACAACAGTTCTCAGCAGAAGTGGAACAGAAATAACTGTCTTTCTTCAGTGAGAGGTGGAGTCTGTTTTCAGCACTGCAGTCAGGACTTTGTGGTGTCCAGTGAGATCCCAGGGGAGCCAAATTTAAATCAGTAACCAGGCTGTGAAGCACTCCTATCATTACTTGACCCAGGCCCGTATTGGACTGCATAGAAGTTGTCATTTTTTGGGTGTGTTTGAGTAAATTATTGCAGCAGAATGTGTGACAAAAGCCATGTGGAAGGTTTCTTTTTGTAGACTATTGAAAGGGAATCATTTTGAAATATGCTGTTGTTGACACACTGGACCAGGGTGGAGAGGACCACTGCGCTGCATGCTTTCACATTGTCACACGGATCCAAGTTTGTGGATGCACCTGCATATGCAACGTATGACTGTGTAATACGTTGACGTTTCACTTCAGCTGTTGTGTGCACTGTCTGTTGGCTTGAATCCTAAAACTGCAACACCATCTTACAATACATCCAAACCTGCAGCGTGTTTGCGTGTGAGTATGTGTGTGTGTGTATGTATGTATGTATGTATGTATGAACACTTGCAGCATTACTAAGGAGCATAAGCAAGAGGTGTTATTCCACTCTACCGCTTTTGTTCTTTCTTTTATAAACAGTGTTTTCTTGTAGAAATTCTTTTAACATTATTCCCAACGTTGTTTTGTTTGGTTGTATATAAAGATGAATAAAACCCACGTTTTATCTTTTTTTAATTATGTAATTATAAAATGCAATTGTTTAAAAATGCTGGACAAATATGGGGATAAATAAAGAAATTTTGATTAAAGCCGAATGGCGTTTTTGTTTTCAATGTTACGCATCAAAGATGGGGGGGGGGGTAAAGGAATTGTAAAGAATAGGAGTGCAGTAAAATAAGCATTAAATTTAGACAGTTTAGATTCTTTTCTTTCTTTTTTTTTAGTCTCAATGGAAGAACATACAGAGCATGAACAGACATACATATAAATTTTTACGTCAATAATTTTTTTTGTCTGAAATCGCAACATAAGCATAAAAAAAACCCCAAACAAACCAACAATCAAAAAACAATTCGCCGAAATGCCTAATTATCAAGGCCAAGGCAACTCGCAATTGGATTTTGACGAATTTTATTCTGAAGTACTCACGTCCTTGCTTCGACGTCCTGACGTCATTTCCTCCGACACACTATCCGGAAGTCGGCGGCGATATTTCAGGAAATCAATTCTGGGCGAAGTTCATTTGAAAAAGTGGATAAGAAAAACAAAAAATAATCAGATTTCGGGGTGAGCATGGAGGTAAGAGTAGTTAGTATTAGACCCTTTACACAATAAAAGAATCAGCTTTGCCTTCAAACTTGATCAACAGACGCTCTTTGGTTGTCAAACACACACCGACGATATCGCTACGAATAAATCACCTGACTCATTCATCGATCCCTGTGTTACATCGATTGATTTAAACCCTCATTTTCTTCCCCTTTACTAGATTCCTAACCCAAATACACCTGGGATTGAGTCATGTTAATCTCCCTCCATACCAGGTGTTCACGCTAATTGATAGTGTTCAAAGGTAACGTCCCTCCTGTAACTTTAACCCTTTGATGAGAAGCTAAAGTCTTCTCATGTATCGTAATTTGATATTTTCAGCGGTTCATTGGCTTGACCGTCAAACTGTTGTAAGCTTCAATTGGACTAAACCACTGGGAAGATGAGGAGGTGACTACTATAGGCTGCCAAGCAAACATAAAAGCTAAATTTGCCTGCTTTTAAACTTTAAAGCTGTGCAGATAGAACGTTCTGCCGTTTTCGCTCGCTGTCAATTTCAGTTGAAAATTTATTTTTTAAAGCCACACCACTCAAGCAAAGTAGCCTCGTATCATCCTGGTTGGCTTAACCCTCCCATAGACCCATGGACACGGTTTGTGGCTTCCGGTCACGGCTTTCAAAATAAAGTAGACGTACAAACTAAACTTCTTTTTTAACTAGTTAATTTTTTTTCGTGCGTTGATGTGTCAGTCATAATCTTAGCACCTGTTATGTCACGATAATGGTGTGCTGTGAGTAGTATTTGTAAAGACCCAGTGTGTAAGAGTCGTAGCGTCTTTAGACAGCACATTTGCAAAGGTATTTTTTACATGCCCAAAATCTGTGATTTTAGGGTATAATCAGAGAACGTTCAGTAGGTCCACATTTTGTCCTACTGTAGATAAATGGTGCCGTCTTCTGAAGTAAAAGTAAAGACCTACTCTTGTTAAATTCAAAAATGGCATTTACATTCCCATGTCTGTATAATTTAAAACAGATTCTGTTTCATTTTATGCATGTTACAAATTGTATAGTTAAGTGATTTACGTTCCATGTCGTTTCACCATAACTGTTTGAGCTCCCAAATTAACAATGTACCACAAAATACAATTGCACAAATACCTGCGAGGGATTTTAATTTTGAAATTGCTCCTCGCATCCGGCGCTGTGAGCACGAGTAGCTCGACTCGCTCGCTGTAGCCAGCCTTGATCCATGACTCGGGAATCGACTGGGCTTCCTGGACCCAGCCAACACGAAGTAAAAACGGGATTCGGTTAGCCTTTCTCCGCTGTCAGACCTTAAAAATCCCTCTCAGGCGACAATTATTGGCTGGTTAAAAAACGGATATTAATACGCGCCCTCTAGCAGAAGCTATTTGTTTTAATGTCCGGTACGTGGTCCCACAGACCGACCATCAGCCGGGGTGTTGAATTCGAGGCGCTCCTGCACAGCCTTTTTGCACCAGAAGGCAGCTAAAGCTAAAACCGTGTTAGGACAGGTCAGCAATACGAACCCCCGGCCGGTATCCACCACGTTACATCGACCACGAAGCCACTGGGTTATTTTTGTCACGGTCGTCTGCGTAGACATGCAGCCCGTGAGGGTTAGGCGAACGTTTTTGTATTGATTGACGACTGTCAGTGGTAGCGACCACAAAAGAAACAAGGTTATCCCAGGCTAGAGCTGAGCTAGGCTCGGCTCGTCTCGGCTCGGCTCGGTCACCCACCGGCGCCGCTCACACATGTTCGACCGTGGGCTACAGCGAGAAGAAGAGGACGGGCATTTTTTCCGCTTATTCGCACAGTGTGCTGAATTGAAATCGGCTTTACGTTAACACATGAGGCCACGTTGAAAAGATGGACCTGAATTTTTATTCAGATTTAACGGACGGCACAGGGCAGCATGACGACGATCCAGAGTTTCTGGATCCGCAGTCTTTCAATGGATTTGACTCGGACAACAAGGTGACTTTACACAGCGCTTTGCTGTTTGACTTGCTTTACACACCGACGCCTGTAAATGCATCTTGCTGTTATCATCACGTTGGTTTGCTCCGTCTCCTGTAGCTTGACTGGATGGCTGTATCTGTTCCAAGTGGCTCCATCACTGTGCGCTTTGAATGACAACGTACTGTACATATTGAAAGAAATGTAATGACCCAAACTTGTGCACCTTCTCCTTTCAGTTTCCCGGGGCAGTGACAACTACCTGACAATTTCCGGTTCCAGCCACCCATTCCTGTCCTCCTCAGAAGTAGGCCTTTACATTTTCAGTTTACATGGCAATTGAATTCTCCGGCGGGTCTCTGTTTAGGTTCCACCAAGCTTGCCGTTGAAGTCAGTCAGTGATGCTTTCAGAGGTGTTGGCAGTTTTCATGCTATTTATTACGTATTAAAATAGATGAGCATTCAACAATAAAATTGTCACATTTATCGCTTACACAATGAGATGCATTTTATTTTTATTGCACATAGTGTTGTTGTCCTCATCCGGGGCTTACAACTGTTACGATGTCATGAGGAGTTTTTCTTAAAGAGAACCCAGATGATTTCCAGACTCCGGTGGAGCAGACGTCCCCATTTAACCCTCAATATCCCACAGAAGTGTTCAGTTTCAGCTTCTGAACTGATGGTTTGGTGGATCTTCTACATGTTCAGTGAGCCCAGTGAGCCCCCACACACTTAGAGTTTATTGACAGGGACTGATAGGCGTTAGTTTTTGCACTTTCTGAAAACACTGTAATTTCTGAGTGATTTTTCCAGAACATGGTGACCTTGGGACCTTCGAGAATTCCTTGAAACAAGAAAGGGGAAAAAAAAGATTTCTTTTGTTGAATTCTGTTAAACTGTGGCATAGAACATTCATACACTTTAATCCAAAAGAAAACCCTTAAACCTGAAACATTTACTGACAGTTTCAAGATAACTTCTGATCGCTGGTGTTTTCAGAACAAACGCGTTTTAGTTGGCGTTTTTAGCCGCAGTGTGTTTTTTTTCAAACACAGAGAGAAAAGCTGAGAGTTGAATAGTGTACGGCCATCATGGCAAGTTGTGTAATAAATGCACCTTAAATACTTCTTTGGCATTTGTTAAGTTGATGTGTGTGTTTCTGATTTGATGCTACAATGATAATGTGCAAGGTTTGCACTAAGACTGCCTTTGTTTTCTTCTTTTGTTAATCATGCTTCCGTCACTGCCATTACCTCATATCAATATGTTTTTGCTTTCACAAGTATGACCTATGACGTATGTATTCCCCTTCAACTTACACTTACTGACATGCTCACATTTTTTAGTGTCCCACTAAACCCATTGACCTCTTCAGCCTCGCTGGATCGACTGGTGGAGTATGAACCATTTATAAAAACTTTATATTTCTCGTAATGATTAAAGCACAAATCAAAATGACCATTGACCACTGTAATCTGCTTTAAAATGACATAGAATATCTTGTTGTTCAATGTTGAAATATCAAAGTTGCCCTGTTATTAGAGTAAGGATTTGGACTCTTAGTTCAAGGACGTCTCTTGAAGATCTGTGATGTTGGTTTAACTGGGCTGCTTCTGTTTCTTTCTGGCCATGAGGAACTCAACACGCTGCTCTTGTGTTTGCTGGATGACTTAAAAGCTCTGCCACACTAAATGGATGATCACCCTCATAATGAACGCTCTTAAGATAACCATTTATTTTATGAGATAAATTGTTGATTTTAATTCATAATAATTATTTTTATTTTTCATGATTAATTATAATTTATTACAGGCATGTACTTGTCAAAATGACTGCACTGAAAAGGTCTCAATATCAATTCACAATGCAAATATACAATGCATTTTTATTTTATTTTTTTTTTGTTTTGCGTTTTTTTTGGACACATGATCACATGAAAGCTTAGCACGCCATGGTGTAAAAAGATCTTCACATTTCCCCTTGATTTTTTATTTATTATTAGAAATTCATTGTTTCCCTCTTTCTATCATTTCTCTCTCCATCCCTCCTTCGCTGCGTCTGTTTGGCTCACACCCTCCTGCCGTCTTCTCCTCCCTCTGTGCTCTGCAGACATTCCACACTCCCAGCCTCGGCGATGAGGAGTTCGAGATCCCGCCCATCTCTCTGGACCCAGACACAGCCCTCACAGTCTCCGATGTGGTCTCCCACTTTGGCGAGCTGTCCGACCCCGGCCCCCCCAACAGCGTGGGCGTGCCGGGCAACGCCGTGGTGGAAGGAGACGACCCCTCCTTCGCCTCCACGTTTGTCAGCGCCTCCTCCCAGGGCCTGGAGCACCTGAGTCTGGGCGTCATCTCCCAGTCAGGAGGCAGCGCTCTGCTGGGATCCTCACTGGGAATGGTGAGCAATGCAAAAGCTTTGAGTGACTGCGTGTTTCTCCTTAAGGTCCTTGCACACCGGCAGTGGATTTCCACGGAGCGAAAAAGCGGCTTTTATATATTTTTTTTGCTCTTGTGTCAAATTTTGCGGAGACGAAAAGGCCAACGGCTCTGACCGATCAAAATGACGTTGGCATGTTGATGACGTCGCATCAAAACTCTCCCGGCTGCATCAGCCCTAGTCCACATTCATTCATCATGACCGAGGGAGCCAGTTGACACAGCAGTCCTTCAAATTGTCACATGCACGTTCTAAAGTACTGGCAAAATTTCACTGGGTCAAATTTGAGCTCCTGGATCGTGAACTCGCCCATCTCCTCTCTCAAGAACAATATTGGGTGTAGCCAAAGACTTCTATTCTTTTTCTTTATCTTTTTTAATTGAAGTTCAAAGACAATTTAGCAGGGAGTTTCAAAAAAGAACCACCAACGAGAGTTGCCGTCGCTGGAATTGGAGATGAATTTGAAGCTCATGGAAGTGTTCAGAAGGTCCACGAGAAGATACCTTTTTTTTGGGGACAATGGAAACCCAATCTAAATTGCTCCGCGAGCCACTTTTGGGTCGCCACCCACCAGTTGAGAAAAACCGACCTATAGTTTTGTAATTTGCTCAGCAAACTTCTCCCCCTTGCCTTCTCCGTGTCATCGCAGGACCTCGGTCATCCAATCAGCTCCCAGTTCAGCAGCTCGTCCCCGGTGACCATCGACGTCCCTCTGAGCGACATGAGCCAGGGTCTGCTGGGCTCCAACCAGCTGACCACCATCGACCACTCAGAGCTGAGCGCTCAGCTGGGCCTGGGCCTGGGCGGCGGCAACATCCTGCAGCGGCCTCAGTCGCCTGAGAACCCGCTGTCAGCCACGGCGTCGCCCACCAGCTCGCTCCAGGACGACGACATGGACGACTTCAGAAGGGTGAGGAACACTGAGAACGTCTTCTTTTCAAGCATCTCCATATGTTGGGTTTAGGGCTGTACGATTAATCGATTTTAAATCGAAAACCGATTTTTTTTTTTTTATAGTCGCAACGATGTTAAATAGAGGAAAATCGGAAAATCGATTTTCCTCTTTCTTGCTTCTGGTTTGGTGTCTCTAGGGTTCCGTAGTCCTCCTCCCCCTTCTCGAGAAGCTGTTAACTGGCTACCTATGTTTACTGGCATCTGCACTAGCTAGCCACAGCAGGTGTTAAAACCAGGAAGTGATTCTGTTTGCTGCCCTCACCACTACCTGGTAGTCGCATAAAACACGCACTTGTCCCATTTATGTAGCATATTTAACGATTTTTGACCAAAATCACCCAGCCCTAGTTGGATTTTGTTGTTTTATTAGTCAACTAGAGTGGCTGTGGCTGAGTTGGCAGAGCAGGCTTTGCCAACGTAATTGAAGGGTTGCTGGTTTGAGTCCTGGCCCTAACTGTCCTTGAGCAAGACACTGAACCTGAAAGCAACTCTATTAAAGGAGGCAGTTTTATTCCTCCCAGAAGCTACCGGCAGGTTTGTTGACTGATGAAATGTAAAAATGTTATTTTGTCTCTTCTGCTTTCTCCGCCCCCCCGATGGACCAACAGAGCGTCCTGGTGGAATCTCCAGTCTCCCTGGCCGTGTCCCCTGGAGTCATCTCCCTGGACCCCTCCTTGTCCGAGTCGCCGCTCTCTGCACCCACATCCAGTGTCTCCGCTGCCGGAGGCCGGAAAGGAGGAGCAGGAGGAGGAGGCAAAAAGGGAAAGAAGAAAAAAGACCCCAACGAACCGCAGAAACCCGTGTCGGCGTACGCGCTCTTCTTCCGGGACACGCAGGCCGCCATCAAGGGACAAAATCCCAACGCGAACGTTCGGAGAGGTTTCCAAGATTGTGGCCTCCATGTGGGACAGCCTGGGGGAGGAGCAGAAACAGGTGAGCGGAGACGAGGGCAAGTCGGCATCTGCAGTTCTTTGTTTGTTTGCCGCGACTCAGCCGGTGCGTAATCATCGTTGTCTTTCGCCGGCAGGTTTACAAGAGGAAAAATGAAGCGGCAAAGAAGGATTATTTAAAGGCGATGGCAGAGTACAGAGAAGGCAAAATCTCTCAGGTGAGACCAGCGCTGCTTTGAAAGACAGTGAAAATGTTTCAAGGGTTTGACTTGGAAGGCTTGGATCTCTAAATCCTTCCTGAGCTCCTCAGGTTGGGATTGATAGAGTAGTTTTTGATTGGTCCACATTTTGGCTCAAGGTTTGGCTTTCCGGTCCCTTTCAGAAGTTCACAGTGCTCTTTAAAGGTGCAGTGTGTAATATTTGGAGATTTTCTAAGAAGAAACGGCAACATCAAATGATTACGTCTTAGATTGCAGTGCAAGTCTCCGCGGGGACTCCGTACTCTCCCTCTCCCGAGCTTGCCAGTGAACTACGGTGGGCCTGTAAGCACCGACCTGGAGACCTCGTCCACCTTCTTCTTTGGTGGTTTATCTAAGGATGCAAGCGTTCACCCTAAATATGAAACGTGCTGTCAGGCAGCTGGATTGTCCACACCAGGCTTCCTTAGAAATAGGGCAGTGCTGACTGGCAGCAAGACCCTTGATCTATGTATATTCTTATGTCTAAGAACTGTCAAAATTCTAGACCAGCCTTGGGCAAACTACGGCTCGGGGGCCATATGAGGCCAGTTAAGTTTTTTTAATCCGGCCTGATGAACTTGAAGAAATAATATTAATAGTCAGTAAGTCTTAAAATAGCTGCATTTCATCCATTTTTTCCAGTGTTTCAAAGTCATTTCAATAAAGAGCTGAACACCCTGGTGGGGCTTCAAAGACACTGATTGTGTTGTAACTTTACTTTAGTTCATTTTCAATTGACATTAAAGCAACATGCTTTCTACATATCCCATGATATATTTTTTCCTCCTGTGAGGTGAGTCACCAAAACACTGCATCCATCTGCTGCTGCTCCGGCTCCTCTGTCACATTTTACAACCCAGCGTGGCCCCAGCAGTCAAAAAGTTCCTGTTGTAGAACTTTGATTCCTCTCCCTGCAGGTCCCAATCGAGGTCATGGACACGTCCCCGTCCCCTCCTCCTCTTCCTCCTCCTCCTCCTACTCATGTGCTGCCGCTGCCCCCCGCCATGGCAGTCATGGCCACGTCGACCCCCTCCATGGTGGCCCGCTCCACCAGGTCCCACTACAACCCGGAGGAGAACACCATCACCAACATCTGCACGTCCAACATCATCATGGACCTGCCGCAGGTCACCACGCGCTCCCGGACCGGAGCCATCAAACCCCAGCCGGCGCCCCCCGCTGCCACCGCCGCCCCCCCCTCCTCCACCGCCAACATCCCCACCGTCACCAAGATCATCATCAAACAGATCCCGCTGCCCGCCGATGCCGCCTCGTCCACGCGCCAGCCGCCACCGCTGCAGCAGATGCAGAGCACGCCGCCGCCGCCCGGCTGCAGCAGATGGTGCACGCCCAGGCCCCCGCCCCTCCACGCCAAGCCGCGGGGAGCCGCCTCGGCGCCGCCGCCGCTGCAGATCAAGGTCGTCCCTCGGCCCGGCAGGCCGACTCGGCGCCGCAGATCTTCGTGAAGCCGGGCGGCGAGACGACGACGGCGACGGCGCCCCCCTTGGGTCTGACCGTGGACATGGGGCCGTCGGCCGAGGTGACCGCGACCGAGGAAGCGGCTGAGGAAGGGGTAGGCACCGAGGGAGGCGACTCCACACCAGCTAGCTAAGGCATTTTCGTTAGCTCGCAATACAAACGTCTGCTTGTCTCCTTTCCACGTCCCAGATGGAGGTGGAGGTGAACGTGGCCCCCGTCCCGAGCGTGGCTTCTACTGAAAACTCCAGCATTTGTGTACGAGCCGGCTGCACCAACCCGGCTGTGGAGAGCAAAGACTGGGACAAGGAGTACTGTAGTAATGAGTGCGTTGCCACGCACTGCAGGTTGGTACCCAGACATGACCGCCCGCCTCAGCGTTGTTCTTTTCAACACACAAATTTCAAATCAAATCAAACTCAAATTAAAACCAGCTTCAAGAATTAACCTACTGGATGCTTTAAGAACATTACTAATGTATCTGCAGTGTGGAAAGTTGTAAAGATAAAAAAAAAAAAAAATTGCATGAGAAGGTGTGTACCGTAATTTCCGGACTATGAAGCGCACCTGAATTTAAGCCGCACCAGCTAAATTTAGGGGGAAAAAACAAATGTGTACATATACAAGCCGCACTGGACTATAAGCTGCAGGTGTTTTGTCAGGAAACGGGTCCGCGGAGCGGATCGGTTCGGCGGCTGTGAGCCTGCGACTCTGGACTCGCACCGCGGATCCTGTTTGCGGGGTCCCTCTGGTCACCTCGGTTAATTGGTATGGAGTCGGACCAGAACTCGAGGCTGCGACACGTCGAACCGCTGTCACTTTTTCTTCATGCGCACTGGAAGCATTAAAGTGGCTTCATGAACACTGAACCCAGAAACCACCCGTCACTGTTCATCTTCCTCTGCGCACTGTAACCGCTGAAGTCACTTTCTTCAGTGTCGGAGTTGAACAGCCTCAGAAGAGCTTCGTCACATACCTTTTCTGTCTCGTTTTTGCACTTCCTGCGAAAGCGCCCCCTGGCTGGTGAAGTAAAATCCACAGAAAAGCCGCATGGTTCAAAGCGTGGGAAAAAAAAGTAGCGGCTTATAGTCTGGAAAATACGGTAGTTATATTATTGTGTTTAATAATGTGCCTCTGGAGATGACCAGCTATGGTTCCTGACCATATACAGTGAGCAAAATCTGCATAGAATGTACTTCTGTTTCACCTCAGCCTCCCTTGTGTCCTCTTCCACAGGGATGTGTTCATGGCCTGGTGTGCCATCCGAGGGCAGAACTCCACCACAGTCTCATAGGGAAAGGAGACACCTGACCTGAGAGAAATGTTCTAGACACGCACACACACACACACACACACACACACACACACACACACACACACACACAGAAGGACATAACTAACAACAGGAAATGCAAATGAACAGAGGAATCGCTGAATGAACAACAGGCTCAGGTATTGGCACGTCATGGTTTGGTTTGTCAGTTCCATGGCAACAGCAAGAAAAAAAAAAAGGAGACTCAGTCAGTGGACCCTTTTATGTGATTGGCACTTTGCGAGTCCTGCCATAAATTGCTTAATCAGCGCATCAAGTCCTAAATACTGCAGAGGGAATGACTCACGAGATGGACCAACACTGAAGAAACCACTGAAGAAACAAGACTCCAGCCCCCTGCTCCCCAACCCCCCCCCCCTCCTCCTCCTCCTCCAATGCTTACAAGTACCTACCAATCATGTATTGTGAATTTAAAATATGGACTTGTTAAAACACAGAACTTTTCTATAAACTTGATGTTTTATATTGTTTTGAAATTGAAAAAAATAATTGAAGAAAAAAAAAATGAAAATCTTGAAGTTGAATTCAGATTGTTTGACAAATTCCACATAGCAAGTGTATGCTTTTCCCTTTACTGTCCTGTTAAGGAATGGCTGATGTGAAATCTAAGAGGTAAAACCATAAGGTCAATTGGGAATGTGCCAGGTAAAACCGAAACATATACAAAAAATGGGGAAAAACTTGGAAAATGAAATGGTCTTAATAATTTAAAGTCATAAAAGGGGGATTTAATGTTTGTTAGATTAGGTCAAGGTTTGGTGCTCTACCAACCAAAATCCCCCTTAATATTTCCATTTGGAGGGAAAAGAAACACTACATTTGTACAAAGGATTTAAGAAAAAATTCAGATGTAAAGAGGTGCTAAACTTAAAGAGACACTTTGTGTTCTCTGGTGTCACATCTGGTGAACTAAGAACTTAAAAATGTTTGCATATTTTATTCTGCGTCAATATTTGGAGTGATGCTCAGGCTCTGCGACCGAGCACAAGGAAATGAACAGAACAACTCTCCTGGTGTCACTGAGGTGAAATGGCAGATAACAGTTTTTCTTTTTTTTCTTTTTTTAAATATGTGATTAATTTGGTCTAGAGGGCATTCCTCCTCTTCTTCCTCCCAAAAAATAAGAGTCAATGGAAATGATGCAGCGATTGGTCTGGTGTATTGTAGATATCCTGGAAATGTTTGAGTACGAAAGTGGTGAAATAAAATAAGACTATGTTTTATTATTATAGATTTTGATATTGCCACTGGCTTGACTTGTTCATTACATTTTTTTTAAACAACATTTACATTAATCTTTATTGTTATACCTCCACAGGGAGAAAAAAAATTATGCTCAAGTACATCAATCTGTCCATCCGTTCAATTGCTATCAAACAAAAGCAACAGAATAAGTTTGTATTTATTTGAGCGTCAGTGTTAGTTTGCAAGGGAAAACATTTGGGTAAAAGTTAAAATCAACGATCAACGGCTCCTAGATTATGCAACATTTTCTTTAATAACGCTTCTGATAAAAATGAAGGCTACTTTTCACAAGTTATCGCGTTGCTTGGGTTCTTCTCGCGATATCGACGGAGGACGCGTTTGATGACGATGGCGGGAAAAGCCACTGGTGGCGGGAAAAGGCTGCATGCCCAACATTAGGCAGGGGGCGCTGTTTTGCAACGTGGTGCGACGCGTGTAAAAACAACACAATAAAATACATTTTAATGTGAAAAATAGAAATCAGTGCCTTTGAAAGACAAAGGCGCCGATTTCAACTGGACAAATGTACCTGTTTGTGTATCGTGTCTTATGACAATCGAGTTAAGCGTTAGAAGGAAATGAGTAATGAGTTCATTATGGAAGCCCGTGTGTGACGATGCGGGAGGGGGGGAGGGAGATATGTAAAATCATCAGTAGGTTTAGAGAGAAGCCACGGGTTCCAAATCCTTAATTAATTAATGTTACGACAATTGGCTTGGGTTGGACAAGACCGTGTCAAGCCAAATCAGTTTTAGTTGCCATTGTGGTCTAACTCAACAGAGTAAAAGCTTAACTAATAATACATTTTTAATTTCAAATATTGTCAACGGTGAATGTTTAGTGCATTAGGCAAGAGAGATAAAGCAGAATCAGCAGTGGTGTACACATCGCGGCTGTTTGGTGGCAGGCGTGGAAATAAAGTGCGTTATTGTTGCTCGACGCGCGATCGTCGTCTTCCGGCCTGCTGAGAAGCGAATCCGGGAGCTGGAGTTTGTAACACAGAAGTCATCATGGCGGTAAACCTGGACAAGGAAGCGTACTACCGCCGCATCAAGAGGTTATACAGCAACTGGAAGGTAAATTTTTGTCGGATTGCCCAGTGTGTGTGAACGTGCACACACACACACCAGCCGTAGAGTCGAGAAAGTTCGAAGGAAGAGAAGCAGAAGCAAAGTTAGCCGCTGTGTCCATCCAGCGAGTTGTCGGGTTCTGTTGTCGGCGTGAAAAGCGGTGATGTTCCACTAACCCCCCGCTCCAGTGCGTGGAAGCGGGAGACGGGCCTTCATCTGCAATTCGACCCGTTTCTCAACTGGGACACATTTACACCTTATATTGCTCAAGAAATGTTTCGCCAGTGCGTTTTTACCCCCCCGAAGTATCGGGCAATGCTAACGCATGTTAGCACACCACCACGTTAGCGCTAGTGCAGGCTGAGGAGTTTACCAGCGAGCTATCGTACCAGCTAAATGGCTAAATGTACAGGGAACACAAGTAGGAACTTTGCGAGGGAGTGCTAAAGTGGAAAACCACGCACATATCGTATTATTACACAAATGGTATTCTGTGTTACCTTCACGTTCACGTCACTAGCAGTTTACACTCGCGCCACATTGCTAATTCGAGCTCGCAAATTAGCACCACAGCAACGGGAGCCTTACAAAGCTCTGGGTAGCACTTTCATTAAAAAAATTTTGACCAGCTTTTGAAAACTACTCTCTCATACATTTAGGAGCACCTCTCTGGGCGTCCAACAATACATTGTTTTAGTGCTTAGTGAGCTGTGAGCGGGGGCCGGTTGCAGATGTCTTGCTGCACTTCATCACTAAAGGCGCTGGATGGAGTTGAGAGCCGCTTCAGCGCGTTGTTGCCAAAGCGGCATCAGGTGCTGATGTGGCCGCCTGAACTCATGAGACTTTCCCATCAAGTTCTTGACAAACTCACGTCACTTGTCTTTGGACGCTTAACCCTGTTTTATAACAGGTTTTTCAGGTTTCATCAAAATATATGGTATTCCGGCATTGAATTCAATTAAATTGAAATTTTCATCCGAGCATAAAAACAAAAGTACTAAATCAGTTAAACAAAAAACATAAATAAAGTAAGAAAAAAAGCTTAATACTTCAAGTAAACAAATATCCAGAAAATTAAATATACTCGAAAAGGAATAGGAAGAAGTAGAAAACTTATCTAAACCAACCCCATTGACTTCACATTTCATCTGTGTTTCATTGCAGTCTTTATCAAAATGTATTATATGCAGCTATTAAACATTATCAACTACTACAATTATATTGCTTATTATGTTACAGCACTATATTACCATATTTTACATATTATACCTACCATTCGATTATGAGTTTGATTTTGCTGTGTTATAAATGATGTCTCCTTTGTGTGTGTTTTCTAGAAAGCTGAGGATGAGTTTGGAAAGGTGGATGCCATTGTGGTGTCTGTGGGAGTGGACGAGGAAATTGTCTACGCCAAGTCCACAGCCATTCAGGTGAGGCTGCGTTTTGTGGGAGCAAGGTCGCACGGGGAGCTCAAAATAAGACATTTTATTTTATCACACATTTCAGTCATTTGCTCTAAACATGGACGGCAGTCGATAGTTTGAAGCACTGCCCCAGCATTTGATTCTTCATCTTGAGTCGTTGACAGATGAAGTAGTTTGTCTTTTTTGTCTTGTTGTGTGCTGGTTAAATCCACCTGAAGGACTCATTTTTGACCCATTTTCCTCAGACGTGGCTCTTTGGCTATGAGCTGACGGACACCATCATGGTGTTCTGCGACACCAAAATCATCTTCCTGGCCAGTAAGAAGAAGGTGGATTTCCTCAAGCAGGTGGCCATCACAAAAGGCAATGAGAACGCCAACGGAGTGCCGCCCATCACACTGCTCACCAGAGAAAAGGTAAACAATATACATTGAGTGTAACAGTGTACACACTCTCAAGATTTATTTATTTATTTATTTTAAATTGTAACAAACATAAGTCAGAGCTACATGACTCATTAATAATTAATAGACCTCTGTGTTAAAGTTGTGCTTTATCAGTTGCTTTTTTTTCTACTTAACAGAAGCTTTTAATCTTCGTACTCTTTTAATTCAGTGGTTACAAATACGTTTATACCAGGAATTCCTATAGGCTCTTAAAGGATAAAGGTTAATTGCTGTTCTGTTGAAGTCAGTGTCCTATACACTAGCAGTCAAAAGTTTGGACTCGCCCTACAAATTGAATATCTTTTCTTTCATTCTCATGACTATTGACGTTGCAGTTTCTCACTGAAGGCATCAAAACTACGTATGAACACACATGGAATTATGGAGGAAACAATAAAAGTGTAAAATAGATCAAACACGTCTTATATTGAAATTCTTCAAAATAGCCACCTTTCATAAAAAGCATATTTAGAGTTATTTAACTTGTTTTTCTTTCTTTGCTGCATAATTCCATATATCTTGCTCATATATTTGATGTCTTCAGTATCTATCTGCAGTGTAGAAAGTTGTAAAGAAAAAAAAAAATTGCATGAGAAGGTGTGTCCAAACGTTTGAGTGGCAGTGTATGCTGTAAAAACTTAATTCGACTCACTGAACGTGAACAGCTGTGTAATTGTGCTCCTCTCTGTAGACGGTTGTCAAGCAATCCCAGGTTTTTGCAACCCGTTTCTTTTGTAATGCATCACTTGCAGAATGAAAGCAACAAAGGCAACTTTGACAAGATGATCGAGGCCGTCAGAGGGAGCAAAGAAGGCAAGACGGTGGGAGTGTTCAGTAAGGACAAATTCCCTGGCGAGTACATGAAGAGCTGGAACGACACGCTGACTGCTGAGGGCCTGGCGAAGGTACGAGAATTCCCAAATGTCCTTAAGCCAAGTCGGGCTCGAGCAGGCTTTGATCGCGATTGCGCCTCGGCCCCCACAGGTGGACATCAGCGCCGTGGTGGCCTACACGATGGCGGTGAAGGAAGACGGAGAGCTGGGCTTGATGAAGAAAGCAGCCGCCATCACCAGCGAGGTGTATTCCAAGTTCTTCAAAGAGCGCGTCATGGAGATCGTCGACGCAGACGAGGTGAGCGGATGGATTGGTGGTTTATTGTCCTTTACACCAGCTTCACCCACCCCAACCCTGGCCGCTGCAGGCTTTTGTCTGTTTAGGCCCTGAACGGAGGTTTTCCTTCATTTTCGTTAATGTATTTCTTGTGAGATTAATAATACATTTTATTTGTATAGCGCTTATCAGAAAACTCAGACACTTTACAAGGGCATTCAAATAATAAAATCAGTACATACAATCAAACTACAGTACTACCTGAAAAATTAGAATATCAAGTAAAAGTTGTTTTATTTTGGCAATTTAACAAAAAAAAAATCAAAAGATGAAAGCAACAAATTTTATTGAGCCATTCCTTGCAAATTGACATCTCAAGCAGTTCCTTGTTGTAACTTTGCTGATTAAGATTTTCAGCTTATTAAAACCACAAACCCACAAACTCAGAAAATTAGAATAGTGTGAAAAGCTTCAGTTTTGTAGCTTCAAAGAGTCCAAAGAATCCAAAACACCTGCAAAAGGGTCCTGAGCCTTTAAAAAGTCTGTCTTGGGTTGTTGGCTCAGAAGAGTTCACACATGGGCAAATACAACAACCTTTTCAGAATATTCTAATATTCTGGGTAGCACTATACAAATAAATCAAAATGCAGGGGTGCATACATGACAAGAAATGAAAGTAATTTAAAAGAATTTTGAAGACCCAACAGGACAGGCAACACAGGACAACCAATCAGAGTTCTAAAAAGGTTGGGCTTAGTTTTATCATCAGAGGTTGTGTCCATAAGGCCTCCCAGTGCACGTGATCAAGTATACCGCATTAGAAAATGAATTGAAACTGCATAATTTGAAAAAAAAAAATCCCTAATTTGCAATATATACATATTTACATAAACTATTGCGCAACATGTTGTACTAAAAACAGATTTGCAGAATTAATGCTGATGTACCAGCATTCAGCTCACATGACTGTGGTGTTGGCGCTGTCTCTGCACTGTTTGGCCCACATTGCTGTATTTATAATGCCGTTATATTCATACTGTTTTGTCTCGCTAACAGCGAGGAAGAATAATTCCAACTTGGCATTTCCTGAAATCCTCTCTCCATTTTTTTGGTTGGGTTTCCAGTTTCTTTCAGCTGCCACACAGTTCCATCCTGTGACATTGCTGCACTTTGCAAAATGTTGTTGATTTAAAAAAGACATAATAACTTCACGGCGCTGACTTTATTCTTGTCAAATTTTCAAAAGTAAGCTTAAAATTTGCTCCCCATTTTATTGGAACACAGTTATGGTGCATTATGTAGTAATAATAGAGTCTCAGAATATCAGAATAGGTTTGGCAGGTTGACCTTTTGTCATCTCTTATGTTCTGCCTACTATTTTTTTTTTTTTTTATTGCTACTGTTTAACTTTTTGCCCTCTGATCTAAAGCAGTGAATGCATGTTCATGTGTCACTGCAGTGTTCCAGCATATCTATTTTTTTTATTTTTTTTTTTGACCAGTTCGAATGATCATTTGTTGACCCTCCATTCGTCCGCATTTCTCCTGCAGAAAGTGCGTCACAGCAAGCTGGCCGAGTCGGTGGAGAAGGCCATCGAGGACAAGAAGTACCTGGGAGGCGCCGACCCTTCCACCGTGGAGATGTGTTATCCTCCCATCATCCAGAGTGGAGGCAACTACAGCCTCAAGTTCAGCGTCGTCAGGTACAATCTCAACACCACACGCACCAACCTTTGCTGAAACACAACATTCATCTTCCATAGCCGCTTCTTCCTGAGCTCAGGGTCACGGGGGTCTGCTGGAGCCTCTCCCAGCTGTCTTAGGGCGAAGGCAGGGTGACACCCTGGACGAGTCGCCAGTTCACCGCAGGGCCACATAGAAACCAACAACCATTCACACTCACATGCACACCTACGGACAATTTAGAATGTTCAGTTGACCTCACATGCATGTTTTTGGAGTGTGGGAGGAAGCTGGAGAACCCGGGAGAGAACCCAGCAGACACGGGGAGAACATGCAGACTCCACACAGAAGCAACCACTGCACCACTGTGTCGCCCCAACTTGCAGTTGAGGATGTAAACTGATGGAAATGTGACGGACTGTCAGCTGAACGTGCGTGTTTCCCGCGGTCGCTCTCTTTAGCGTTTTCATTTCTCTCCTCCTCTTCATCAGTGATAAGAACCACATGCACTTTGGTGCCATCACATGTGCCATGGGAATCCGCTACAAGTCGTACTGCTCCAACCTGGTGCGCACCCTGATGGTGGACCCTCCCCAGGACATGCAGGACAACTACAACTTCCTGCTGCAGGTGGAGGAGGAGCTGCTCAAACAACTCAAACACGGTGCGTTTTGCAGCACTTCAGGGGTCGACACTGGGACACTGGCGCTCGTTTTCCAAAGAAACCTTTCGTTGTCGGATGGATTACATTCATCGGCACCGACGGGTTTGCAGTGCGCCGCGGATCTCGCCATTTCCATCACATCACCCTCCAACCCAAAGTGTTTTTAGTGGAAATAAAGACGACTGAGAGGAGATTGTTTGTCAAATAGTCGCTGAGACAAATCAGTGACTTATTATAGCCGCAAATTGGCTCGCATTCACTTCCTGTAACTTGCATAGAATGTTGCAATAGCATCAATTTGACCAAAACTGGATAATATTTCTTGCTGATTGCCTTCATTCCTGAGGCAAGTGAAATGCTGTCGTGCGTCACAGCTTGCTTGGGGCTGTGACCTCTGGCCAGTAGCTGTCACTTTTTCACTCATGGTAAAAATCCATCCCGAGTGAGACGTAGTCTGTGATGTTTGCATACCCCACTCTTCTTCTTCTTCCATTCAGTGGAGGCATGTCAGGTCTCCACATAGTAAAACGTCACGCGTCCCACTTGAACGCAGACGGGGTTCTAACATTCCGAGCATGGAGCGGTGGCATCTAAAGGGGCTCAGTGTGGCGTTTGTGTGTCTGTGGTTGCCATTCGTCAGTGTTCTGCTCTGGCCCCTGCAGGTGTAAAAATCAGCGACGCCTACAACGCGGTGCTGGAGTACGTGAAGAAGGAGAAGGCAGACCTGGTGTCCAAGCTCACCAAAAACCTCGGGTAAAATGCACTCTGCTCGTGCTCGTCGCACTCTTCCTGCTTGCACTGGGCAGTTTACTCACACAACCCCCCCCCCCCTCTGCTTCTCTGCAGCTTCGCAATGGGAATCGAGTTCAGAGAAGGCTCGCTGGTTCTGAACGGCAAGAACCAGTACAAATTAAAAAAAGGTCGGAACTGGTGTTTGTTTCTGTGTTTGCGTGACTTGATTAACTGTCAAACTATCTGTTGAGCCGTGTGTGTGTGTGTGTGTGTGTGTGTGTGTGTGTGTGTGTGTGTGTGTGTGTGTGTGTGTGTGTGTGTGTGTGTGTGTGTGTGTGTGTGTGTGTGTGTGTGTGTGTGTGTGTGTGTGTGTGTGTGTGTGTGTGTGTGTGTCAGGCATGGTGCTGAGCGTCAGCTTGGGTTTCGCCGATCTTGTCAACAAGGAGGCCAAGAAGGAGGAGCAGAAGAAGTACGCCTTGTTCATCGGTGACACAATACAGATCAATGAGGTACAGTGAGGGAACTTCTCTCCTGCAGAATAACACCTTGCAAAAACCCCACTAGTTTCACTCAGTCACAAGTGTGAAATGCTTCTGCGGTGTAATATGCAGTCATATTTTCTCTCTTTCTGTGTTCACACACTTGACATTGAAGGGCAGTACAATAATCCTGTGCCATGTG
Organism: Thamnaconus septentrionalis; assembly: GCA_009823395.1. Classification (NCBI taxonomy): domain Eukaryota; kingdom Metazoa; phylum Chordata; class Actinopteri; order Tetraodontiformes; family Monacanthidae; genus Thamnaconus; species Thamnaconus septentrionalis. Next base: position 26,652,981 of record CM020503.1, read on the forward strand.
GGTTGTTTTGCCTGTCCGACTTGCGTTGCATTGTCGTCACAGTGCAATGACAAAGTATCTCCATCTTTGAACATTTTGTACCGCCACTGTTTTAAAGTCGCCCGCTCACACTGATCATCACAGCCATGTGTTTGTGCAACAGGAAGAACCTGCTATGATACTGACACCGGTCAAGAAAAAAATAAAAAATGTGGGAATCTTCTTGAAGGTACGTGGGGCGGCCGTTTACTTGTTTGCTTCTGTGTCTCTTTCTGAAAAGTTCAGCAGCACTTTTGGACGTAATCTCAAATTAAAAACCTTAGAAAAGTGTTTTTTTTTTGGAAACGTCCAGAAAAGGTTTTAAAGATTTTATTTTTTATTTTTCATAAGCAGTCCAGTTGTTCCAAGAGTCAGTATGAACTCACTGATTGATTTAGAACTTTTTGTTTTTGATGTTTTGAGCTGCTTGCATGATATAAATAAAATAAACTTGTTGTTAAATAGCCAGCAGCCACGGCTTTTTCATGCATTAAACGACTGACGATACAAAAAGTCAAAGCTGTGCTAAAATCAAATCAAAATCCTGTCTGTTTCAGAACGATGATGAGGAGGATGAAGAAGAGGAAGGAGACGATGCCGAGGAGCTGCTGGGGAAGGGAGCTCGCAGCGCCGCCCTGCTGGCAGACAGAACCCGGGTGAGCGTGGCGTGTGTGTCTGTGTGTCGGCTGCCACTGGTGATCACTTTAACTGTGCCGCCTTGACAGTGTGTGTCGATGACTAAGAGTGTGAATGTCTTTGTACTCTACCAGCTACTGGGAAAGGTAAGTATTCACATCTTTCTTTGAAACCTCACCAACTTAACTGGTTCATTCAAACAAAACCAAAACAATAAAACCCACAACCCCATGTTGGAGGGAAACAGTCGTCGTCGTTTTCATTTGAGTTTGTTTGCTTTGTGTTTTTTTTTTTATTATTATTATTTTTTTTTTATTTTCTCGCCATGTAAAAACTGTATCACACATCTTTATTCTGCATGTAGGTGTAAAATGTTTCAACGTCGGGCGCCGGTCACTCAGTTGTGCGCGTTTGTCCCACTCAGAATGAGATGACGGCGGAGGAGAAGAGGCGGGCGCACCAGAAGGAGCTGGCCAGTAACTTGAACGAGGAGGCCAAGCGTCGGTTGACGGAGCAGAAAGGAGAGCAGCAGATTCAGAAGTGAGTGAGCGGCGTTGTGACTCGACGAGACGTTGGCAAACTTTGGTTGCCCAACAACGATTATGGAAAATAATCAAATTGCGATTTTTAAATTTTTTTTTTCCCCCAATATTGCGATTTAATTTGCGATTATATTTTTATCTTTCACGTATTTTTCCACAAACAAAAAAAAATTATATGTATTATAATAAACATATCAGATTTATTATACACAAATTGTTCTTTTTTTATAGGCTGGGCTAATGTTAAGATAAATGAAGCATGAATTAATATGAAAGAGCCTTTATTTATCTACTAGTGTTTTTGCTTTGAATGATTTTGTTTCAGTCCACACAAAGCACAAAACAGCGACGGCTTCTTTCAACCGATGCTAACACGCTAGCAGCGTTAAAACCGCTATAAGGTGCTAAGGTACGAGGCAGCGGTTCACTGCCAGCGAACACAACTCCCACTGTTGTGGTCCTTGGTGCTTCGGTAGTTCGTTCCCGACACTGTTTTGCTAAACTACGGCCACCAGGTGGTGGCAACCAGGAAGAGCTTCTTTTCCTTGCGTGTCGCTCCGTCCGTCCAGCTCGTCGCAGCATCGACTCATCCCACTGCCTGCTTCGTTTTGTGCCGCTCGCAAGTCACGTGACCGGAACTGGCGTCAATCAAATCGCAGTCTTTGCGGTTAGAAAATCTTTGCGATATCATCGCAAATACCATTTATTGTTCAGCCCTAGCGCTGAACTGTGTGGTCAACGGCTGATTCTTGGAACTGGACAAGTTGAGAGTTTGCACCATGACGACAGAGAGCCCACACTAATGAAGCACCAGTACTACCAGTCACCACGGCAACCATCAACAAGTGAAGGTCCATGTACTTTAGCACCGCTGGAAGCAGAAATTTCACTGTGCTCATGGGGTGAATCTGAACATATTGTTAGAGCAAAAAGAAACCCAGCTGCAGTTTGAAATGGAGCCTAGAAGCTGCTGCTTGAGTCAGTTTGCCAGCTTAAGAGTTATGGCTGTTGTTTAATTAACCATACAGTTTGGTGAAAATGATGGTCAGCATTCTGAAAACCAACAACTGCAGTTCCAGAGGAAGAGAAGGCTTGGAAGCTGAATAAAGTATATCATAATTCCAACACGCTTATTAACCACACATGATCTCGACTGGCAATAGAAATGGTATCATTTGAGGAAGCAGTTATTTACAGACAGCAGTGAGCTCAGAATCATTTTATGGTGAATGTGTGACTACAGATGTGTGTGTCACCTTCAAGCCACCTTTAAATGTTACTGTGACAGAGGAGGAGGAACACTTTAAACACCCTTGTCTTGCTTTTTTTTTTTTTTTTTATCTTTTTAGTTTGTATTTTTGTAAAACTTAATTAAACTCGACACTTTAAATTCTCTTTTTTTTTTAAATTCCTCGCATGCGCACTCACGTCGGCTGCTGCCACGCCAACATTTCACTGCCATCTCGTGTGACGCGATGAATAAAAAAAAATCTTTGAATCTTGCATCACCTCAGGGCCAGGAAATCCAACGTGTCCTACAAGAACGTCTCTCAGATGCCGAGAGAAAGGGACATCAGAGAGATGAAGATCTTCATCGACAAGAAGTACGAGACGGTCGTCATGCCCGTCTTTGGCATCGCCACGCCGTTCCACATCGCCACCATCAAGGTAGCCGCCGCCGCCGCCTGCGCCTCCAAGCCTCGCTCATCTACGTTCTCCTCTCACACTGTTGGATTGTCTGTTCTTCTCCTTTCGCTGTGCAGAACATCAGCATGTCTGTAGAGGGCGACTACACCTACCTGAGGATCAACTTCTACGTCCCCGGCAGCTCTTTGGGAAGACAGGAAGGGAACATTTTCCCCAACCCTGATGCCACGTTTGTCAAAGAAATGTAAGAGTCTGCCGCCAACGCTGCATCGTGGAAGAAGTTCATAAAATAACAGAATAGAACAATAGAATAGAAGACTTGATTAATCCCACATTGGGGAAATTTGCGTAATTACAGAAAGATATTGTGTAAAAAAAGGATTATAGTCATCGTTTCTTCTTTAGCTTTCCTATTTTCTACACTGTAGATACATATTGAAGACGTCAAATATATGACAAGCATATGTGGATTAATGTGGCAAATTAAAAAATAAAAATATAATCCCTAAATATGTTATGTTCTATATATTTTCTATGACTGCTGGTGTAAATAAGTGTTTCATTGCACACAGGAGGTCAAAGTCTGACCGGCATTGTTTGGCTTTGACATTTGGAGCATTTGGTCTCATTGAACTGCGTCCGTGTCTTCTCAGCACGTACCGGGCGTCCAACCTGAAGGCGCCGGGCGACACGTCGGTGCCCTCCACCAACCTGCAGAACGCCTTCCGCATCATCAAGGAGGTGCAGAAACGCTACAAGACACGAGAGGCAGAGGAGAAGGAGAAGGAGGGCATCGTCAAGCAGGACTCGCTGGTCATCAACCTCAACCGCAGCAACCCCAAACTCAAAGACCTCTACATCAGACCCAACATCGCCCAGAAGAGGATGCAGGGCTCGCTAGAGGCTCACACCAATGGTCAGAAGATGCAGGAAGGGGTTTAATGCAAATGTATTATTTTGAAATCTAAACTTATTTTCCCTCCTGGGACAGGTTTCCGTTTCACATCAGTCCGTGGGGACAAAGTGGACATTTTGTACAACAACATCAAGCACGCCATCTTCCAGCCCTGCGATGGGGAGATGATCATCGTCCTGCACTTCCACCTCAAGGTGCAGTTGCCCCGCCTGCTGTGTATCAGCCTCCAGCTGCGTTTCCATCACCCCTAGAATTGCTCAAAACCTAAAACTGGTGATGGAAACAGCTGAACTTGGAAAAACCTCTCAAACATGGCTAAAAGGTTTTGACGCTCTCATGAGGTGGTTTTTCACACGGCTCCACATAGAGGTTTATCGCAAAAGTGTCATGGAAAGACTTTTTTTTGGCATTTACACTTCAGTGGACGTGACGTACGGGGTCACGTGACCAGTGAAAATGGCGGGGGAAATTGTAATGCAAAAATCTCAAAGGGGACACAAGTGAAATAGCGCTGCAATCTAGAATGTCACCACTCGAGGTCACTGTTTCTTTTTAAATATATCCAAATATGACACACTTAACATTTCATGGAGTACATTCCACTGTTTAGAATCTTGCCGCATCACGCTATGATTTTGGATGCAGCTGCATCATTCCAGTGGGGGTCATCTTGGTGAAAAATCTATTTTTCTTCTCCTTCTTCAGGTGGACCTGAAGCTAAATTCTTGCAACCAATAAATGATATTAATATTTCTACATTTGAACCAAACTCACCAGTTTCCCTTTTTACCATGACAACAAAATTGCTTCAAAATCACCTCGCGTTACTCTGTAAGTACTCTGTGTATTCAACACCCCCCTCACCACCGTCCCGACTGCTTCCCCCCAGAATGCCATCATGTTTGGCAAGCGACGCCACACGGACGTCCAGTTCTACACGGAGGTGGGCGAGATCACCACGGACCTGGGCAAGCACCAGCACATGCACGACCGCGACGACCTCTACGCAGAGCAGATGGAACGGGAAATGAGGCACAAGCTCAAGTCGGCCTTCAAGAACTTCATCGAGAAGGTGGAGACGCTGACCAAGGAGGAGCTGGAGTTCGAGGTGCCCTTCAGAGACCTGGGGTGAGACTTGGAGGAGAGAGAGAGAGAGAGAGAGAGAGAGAGAGAGAGAGAGACTGCACGATGAAGAGGCAGTGGTGCAGAAACACACCTGCTGAAAGAAGACAAAAAGGCTGCAATGTGGTTTAATGTGTGTGTGTGTGTGTGTGTGTGTGTGTGTGTGTGTGTGTGTAGGTTCCAGGGCGCCCCCTACAGGAGTACATGCCTGCTGCAACCCACGTCAAGTTCCCTTGTCAATGTTACTGAGTGGGTGAGTGGACAATGCTGACGTCATTAGAGTGCACGTGTGTGTGTGTGTGTGTGTGTGCCTATCTACCTATCCAACAGGGGACACAGTGTCTTGTTACACACTCACCAAGCAGGGACAGTTTTCAGGTCCCTCTTGCTGAGGCTTTAAATCAAGTTCATTTCCTGTGTAGAACCCTCTGGTGTGTTCAAAGGTCCACACTTGAATACATACATGTCATCCCAGTCCCCTCTTGGCAAATTGTTTGTAAAAATAGTAAGTAATTATTTGACTCAAGGCCTCCAAATGAATATTTATATAGTTTTTTTTTGCATTTCCTAAATAACTAGATGTTAAAGTCCTCTTTTGTCTAGTGGAGCATGATGGTCCCCTGTTGGCTTCTTGTGTGTGTGTGTGTGTGTGTGTACTAAACGGCGTTCACTCCTCGCAGCCGCCGTTTGTCGTGACTCTGGACGAAGTGGAGCTGGTCCACTTCGAGCGCGTGCAGTTCCACCTCAAGAACTTTGACGTGGTCATAGTTTACAAGGACTACAACAAGAAGGTGACCATGATCAACGCCGTGCCGGTCAACTCACTGGACCCCATCAAGGAGTGGCTCAAGTGAGGAATTTTTCCTCTTATTTGCATTTGGATTGATGATTTTATCATTACGGAATGGAACGGTTTTTTCTTTTGGTCATTTTGTTTCAGTTGTGGACTGACGCTGTTTGACTCGTTCCTTTCAGCTCCTGTGACATCAAGTACACAGAGGGAGTGCAGTCGCTCAACTGGACCAAGATCATGAAGACCATCGTTGATGATCCAGAGGGCTTTTTCGAGCAGGGAGGGTGGTCCTTCTTGGATCCAGAGAGTGAGGTAGAAGTGATCACATCAACGGTGTTATTTCTTGATTTTCCATCGAGATTTTCAACCTTCTGCCGCTTCCTCGCCCCCTCAGGGAAGTGGCGCGGAGGCAGATTCCGAGTCGGAGATGGAGGACGAGACCTTCAACCCGTCTGCGGATGAAGACGCGGAGGAGGAGGAAGACAGCGACGAGGACTACGACTCCGAGACGGAGGACTCTAGTGAGCAGCTCGACTCGTGAAACGCACCTCGCAAACGGAAACGGAGGGAGTTTTCATTTTGGGCCGATGTGTTTCCCTCCTTGTTCTCTAGATTACAGCGCGTCAGTGGGCAGTGAGGAGGAGAGCGGCAAAGACTGGGACGAGCTGGAGGAGGAAGCTCGCAAAGGTTCGTAAGCAGCTGTCTGGTCAGGCAGGAGAAAGCTTGAAATATTGGAGAAACCATCAATCAATTGCATTCAATCAGTGGAGCAATGGATGGCATCACGCTGCGTCATTATATCCGTGAAAGACATCTCTCAGTAGTGATTTACTGACCGATTGACTCTCTGATTTGACAGTATCACTTGAGGTCAACGCCCTTGTGAGTAAATAAAACATGTAAAATTTGGTGGCCTTTCTCAGGACTTGGAACCTGAAAGGTCTGAATTCAGAGTTGAAGGTCCAGTCTGTGAAGTTTGGCTTTATTTCAGATTTTCTTTACAGCAGACCACCGTGACCCTGAATTGGAATAAGCGGGCATAGAGGATGAATGAATGAATGAATGAATGAGTGAATGGTATAAAAGCTTCACGTGCTGCCCGTTGAAATCTCGACTCTCTCTCGCCCTCTAGCGGACAGAGAGAGCCACTACGAGGACGACGTGGACACCACCACCGCATCCAAGAAGAGGAAGGTTCGCCCATCAGCGCCACCACCCAGCAAGAAGAAGAGGCGGTCCTAAGTTTCTCTGATGCGCGCGCACACACACACACACACACTCACACTCACACACACACACACACACACTGCCAAACCTTGTTGACCCCTTGACCTTTCTTTCTTTCGACCCAAACTGGCGGCTTTCTATTCATCGAACACACACACACACACACACACACACACACACACACACACACACACACACACACACAACACACCAATAGTGTACATAGAGGTAGAACCCTCGTCCCCGTTATTTTGTTGTTGGTCAGTGAACTTCATCAAGTTGAACCAGCAGCACAGTGGCACTCTTCATCTGGACCCCCCTGACCCCCCCCTTCTTTTTTTTTTTGGTTTTCTCCTTCACTGATTTATCACTTCAGTGTGTGTGTCTCTGTGTGTGTGTGTGTGTCTTGTCTCTTTGTGTGTGCATGGGTCTAAATGGGTTTTTATTGCAAGCACTGTTTGCCCTCCCAATTTTGAAGAAAAAAAACACAAAACTAATGTTTAATAATAAGAGAACACTTGACACGTCCTCAGCCAAGTTTGTTTATTTTAAATACTAAATTTACATCTGATTTACCTTCTCATGTTTTCTTTAATGTGCATGAAAATGTGCTCATTGAAATAGAACATTTGTCTTTTTGGGGCGGCCCAATGTTGAATCCTGTTCATTTTTTTTTTTTTATCAGTGTTCATAAATAGGCACACAGACACACACACTCACCGCCCTGCACTTGTCCTCGATGCCCCTCCGCCCCTCCAGCCCCCTCCTCTCTGTTTTTTTGAGTAGATATGTTGTTGTACTGGTAATTCTGAAAATCCTGTTTTGTAATAAAATTAAAAGTAACTGTAGTAACTTTTGACAAGACTTTTATCATTTTGTTTATTCTCTTGAAAATGACTTTGGAAGATGTTTCTGTCGACTCACTGCAGCTTGAAGCCGTTTCGGGGTCCAGGCTCTCTGGGGTTGGGGCTTTCGTTTTCCTCTCAGGCTGCTCCAATTTATTCAAGAATTAAACATATTCCTGAAAAAATAAATAGACATAAAAATAAACCACCTGCACTGCAGGAGGCTCCACGCAAGGCCGAGAACAAGGAGCCAGAGTATCTGTCCAGAAACGGGGGCGTCTGGATGGGCCTGCACAGGCAGAGGGAGTGAAATGAAATTGAGGGATACGCAGTCAGTGAACCGCGGAGAGCCACTGGGAGGCGTTCTCACCAAAACAAAACAACACATTAAAACATCCACCTGTATCCCAGCAACCATGTGGAAAGTGTGTCGCTGGGGTAGTTTGTGAGCGCTGTGGTACCAATAAAGGTTTTGTTTTGTGTTTTGCAGTCTGGTCAGTCCAGATGTTTTCTACATAAAAGGCTCCGCTACATAAAATGGAACTGGAACACGGATTTGTTTTATGAATTGCAGCAAACTACGTTCTACATATCCCATGATATATTTTCCCTCCTGTGAGGCGGCCCACCAAAACACTCCATCCATCTTCTCCTGCTCCATCCCCTCTGTCAAATTTTAGAACCCATTGTGGCCCACCAGTCAAAAAAGTTTGCCCACCCCTGGTCTAGGCTGTTTTCCATCTCGCTGTCATCAAATATTTTCATTATGGGAAGAAATAAACCTCAAAAGCAGCTTCCGGCCTCTGAAATGAAACCAACGAAAGGGATGATTGTTCTCTGCCATCTCAACCTCTCTGATTTTCTTCAAACTTGTTCAAGATATTGAAAATAACTTCATTCAAAAGATGAGGTCAAAGCAAGCTCATATAAAGAATATTTAATGCTGAGCCTTTCAGATGAACTGGCAGCGTGGGTCTTCTGATACTAGTGATGTTTTAAAGGTTCCATGTTATGCCCTCTCTATTGGAGCAGCATTGTTCCGGTAATTATCCAAAAACTAATAAAAATAAATGCATGAAAAACAACCCTACGGATCTTCAGAACAGGAGCTCCCAGAAGACGGAAGAACCATTATTTTATACCTTATTGCAAAAAAGATGTGCTCGGTGCCTCCTCTCCCTGTAGAGCAGGAGACCAGGAACCAACGGAAAGCTCAACATGTCTGACATTGAGGCCCCAGAGCTCACAAATACTCACAGGACAATCATAGGATTCTGGAATCATAAGACAATCATATGTGCAGCTTCAGGTTTTTTGGAAGATGCAGAGGAGTCATGACAGCATAGCAGTTAGATGTGTTCCCTGCTGAGCTGCTGAGCTGCTGAGCAAATTATCACTGTGAGATCTCTTCATCATATAATATACAATATTGGATTTTTGAATTGCTGAACTGTATGGTCTTTATGAGCGGTAACAAGTGTAGAATAAGTGTAATTTATTGTACTGAAATGGTGCAGAAGGGCCCAACTTGGGCCTGGAGCTCAGAATTAGCACTAGCTATGAACTCTATGATACACATCGGCTGCAAGCTTGTATCTATGACAAAACAAACAAACGACAATACAATAGTCACTCCTTTTGCCCATCACACGGCACTGAGCTCTGTCCATCTGTGGTCACTGACGGCTGAGTTTCACACCTCACTTTTTTTGTTTTGTGCCTGAAGCTAAACACAAACACAGTCGACCATTTTGACATTTGCCTGGATTTCCCTGGACAGCGTTTCTTTTGCATTTCAAGAGTTGCTCCCCATCCCAAGAGGAAGAGTCACACTTTTGAGCTGGCTCAACTGGTTGTAAACATAATCAGGCTGGGCCCTATTGGATGGACCATTTGCATGTGTTTCCTTAGCTGCATTGTGTTGGCCCTGCATCCTCACTCTGGTGTTTACACCTCTCCACCGGCTCTCATCAAGATGCACAGACAAAAACACACAAGCACTTATCCCTGGTGACGGGCCATTTCCTATACAAACTACATGCCAGCGGTTGTAACTTCACTCTAAAGGGGGAACATCAACATCGCACGTGTGCGGTTCGGTGGATGCTCTATGGTGCAGCATCTTAATTTGGATTTTTCTTATTTCTGATACGTCCTCATTTCTGCAGACCATGGTGGGAAATCTCAAGAAGATTCTCTTAATTGGTTTGTACTTCATGATCCTAACAAATCTCAAAATATGTATTTTTTCCAGATGTTTGAATTACTATTCTTATAATTTTATCATAATTATTTTTATTTTGGCAGGAGCATTTTTTAACTTCCAATGGGCAGGTAAGAAAAATATTTATAACTTACACTACCAGTCTAAAGTTTGGATGCACACTTCTGATTTAATGGGTATTTAGGCATTGAATTTTCTTTTGCCACATTAATCCACATATCTAGGTCATATATTTGATGTCTTCAGGATTTACCTAGAGTGTAGAAAGTATTCAAGGTAATAGGTGTGTCCAAACTTGTGACTGGTAGTACGTGTGGAATTAAATGTAACCAACACAACCAAAAACATGCAAGATTCACAGCAGAATGGCTGAAATTTTTGAGTCGTATTAAAAAGGGGGAAAAAAAACATTCCCAGGTGGTACATACATTCAAGAGTTGCTTCTTTATACGGAGGAGAAGCTGAGCTGGAGCGAAGCTCAGAGCTTCTGCAGACGGCGGCATGATGACCTGGCCACCATATACAACCGGGAGGAGAATAACGACATCTCCAACTTGGCCGAGGACGTCGCGGGTCCCTTCTGGATCGGTTTGTACCACGACGCAGAGAGCTGGAGGTGGTCTCTGCCCGAGGAGCGTTTCTACGACGGAGCGACACGACAGTTCAGGCAGTGGCAGGAGACTCAGCCGGACAACGAAGGCCCGGCAGAGCGCTGCGTCTCCATGATGAATGACGGCTTCTGGCGGGACCATGACTGCACAGCCGTCCAGATGCCGCTCCTGTGTTTCCACGGTGAGTTGCAGGAAGCCTGAGATGGAAATGGTTCAGCAGCACTGAAATGTGTTCTTTGTACACCGGAATCTCAACATGGAAGCTGTCATATATTTGCAAGTGGGGTTTTAAGGCAGAGAGGAGACAAACCGCTAGGGGTAGAGGGCCACAAGAAGATTAAAAAAAAAAATGATTAAGATATTTTTTTTTCCAGTTCAAGAATAAAGTTAAAATTTTGTGATTAAAGTTGAAATTTAGAGAAGTCAAATTTCAAGAAATTTCAAGATTAAAGTTGAAATTTCACGATTTAAGTCAAAATTATGAAAATAAAGTTGAAATTTCGACAAGTAGAAATTTCATGATCAAAGTGGAAATTTCGAGAAAAGTCAAAATTTCATTTTATTCTCAAAATTTTGGGTATTCAGGAAGTTTCAACTTAAAACTTGAAATGGAAAATCTTCCTGTAATATTTCTTTTCCTCCACAATTCTCTTTCGGAGAATGAAGACTACTCAGGGTTGCAGCAATAAAAAAATCTTTTTAAACAAACAAAACAAACCTAAGGGTGTCCTCAAAAGGGAAAAAAAAAATAACATGAACCAAAATGGGAGACTTGAACAGAAAAAAACAGACAGGGCAGGTACAAAAGAAAAACATAGGAAGAACCTAAGAAACATGCAGTTTCAGACCTGAAAGTTCACCAAGGCCAAAATGCCATGAACAGACAACAATGATCCAACCAAGACAAAAAGGGAGACAAGGACTATTTATACAAGAGGGCAGGGGAACACAGGTGAGAACAATTAGGAATCAACAACAGGTGAGACTAATGAGGGAACAGGAAGCAACGCTAAAGATGATGACAACAGGAGCACAGATTTCAAAATATAATATAATACATAATATAATCTATCTATCTATCTGTAAAGTTCAGCCACGATTACAGTGTCACCCATTGAGTTGGAATAATTTGGTTTTTCAGACACTCTCCTCTTCAACTATCCACTATCTCTCTCTTTGGAAGGAGAAAATTGTCAGGGGATCAGACCAACTGTGTCATTTGAAGGAGATGAGTGCCCATATTGAAAGGGATTGTTTTTGAAGACTGCATGAGACATGACACGAGGTGACTAAAGCTGGAGAAAGAGAGAGAAAAGGGAGAGATGTGTAATTAAGCGTGTCTATGTCTGTGTACGAGTGAATAGAATAAAACAGAACCATTGCGTCCAGTATGTCCAGCTTTTCACTGATTGTAATGGAAACAGCCTGCATGGTCACAGACTGCTTTGTGTTGGTAGTCGTTGCAAAGACATTTCTTTGGATTTGTATCGGGAAATTGTATATTCCCTCTTAGATGCGTCACTAATTACTTTTGACCAGGTATGTGTTGGAATTAGTCAGGTGAAATTAATTAGTGCATAATTCATTGATAATTCAGTGCCCTTTTAGCTTGTTGGTGTATGCTTATTGAACATCAATGCTAGACATAGCAGTTTTTCTCCGTTCAGATGGTGCGCCGGAGCAACACGTGCTGGTGACTCAGCAGAGAGGCTGGTTTGAGGCGCAGAGCTACTGCAGGCAGCACTACACAGACCTGGTCAGTGTGAGGAGCGCAGCCGAGAACCAGGCGCTGAGACACAAACTGCAGCACGGCCACGCGGTGGAGGCCTGGATCGGCCTGCACAGAGTCTCCTACAGGTGGTCGGACCACAGCAGCTCCAGCTTCAGATCCTGGGGGGAGAACAAACCCAAAAACCAACCCAATGACGGAAACAACGCTCGGATGTGCGTCGCAATGCACCACCAGATTTGGATGGACTGGAGCTGTGAGGCTCCGTTCGGCTTCCTCTGCCAAAGTAAGAAGCAAAATGACGCATATTTTCAGCAAGGAAAGAAAAAGCAATTTCTCCATTGAATGAATGATTAGAATCACAAACATCCAAAAAGACTTTTTGTCCCCTTAGTTGTGTAAAGTTCTAAGAACTTGTTTGAAGTATTGCAATTTTATTATTATAAGATTAAACACACACACACAAATTTACATATATATATATATATGTGTATATATATAAATATATTTATTATTGTTAAATTTATTTGTGGTCCTCATCTCTTTTCCTATATTTCAATCCTTTATGTAACAGACAACATTGTTGTGTCAGAGACTCCGCAACCACCCAAAATACCAGGTACTGTGGGAGCCCAGTTTCAACTGTCACTTTATCAGAGCAACACCACACGGTGAGGACAGAGACTATAAAGATGTTGGCAGAATCTTTATAGTCTCTGTTGGGGTTAAAGCAGTATTTCAAATTTAGTTTAGAGCCATATTTTCTTTTGCATATATAGTGTATCCCAAAAGAAAACACTACGGTATTAAAATCAGAAGTAAGACCAATGCAAAATGTGAACTTCTCTTTGCTCTCCTGGTGAGTCAAGTCACTTTCCTCTAATACTTGAATTATCTTGCCCAATTACAACCAGCCGATTCATAATGATTAAGTATATTGATGGATGAACTGGTATATAAAAGAGGAAAGCTTTAACAACAATATATATAAATAAATAATTAAAATGCCTTGTATAAGAAATGTGATTCATAGAGAGTTGATGAAGGTTGCTTGTTCAAACAAACGTCTTTCCCACAGTGACACGGAAAGTGGTTAAGATCAGGCTGCGGACGGATTCTGACCTCGAAGATCCGGCCATCAAACAGAAACTCTTACAGCAGGTAAAGAGCAGCTTTCACTCTTTTGCAGGAAACAGCGCCCTCGTGTGGACTGGCGACACCATCGTGATTAATCACCAATTGACGAAACACAGAAGAACTGCAGAATTTTCAATGAATTGTTAATTGTTTAATCGAATCGAGTAACAATTAATCAACGATTTAATCGATTAATTGTTAATAGCCATAGTGATCATACAAAGTTGTCCAACGCTGCTCCTCGGGGCATCAGGATGAAGAATGAAAGATGTGAAAAGTATAATGTAGGCCAGGCGTTGACAAACTACGGCCCTGGGGCCATGTGCGGCCCGTGAAGCTTTCTAATCCGGCCCCCTCGGTCAAATTTTAAAACCCATTGTGGCCACCGGTCAAAAGGTTTGCCCACCCCTGATGTAGGATCTTTGAAGCACCTTGATGAGACCTGATCTTTCTTTCTCGCAGCTGACCGCAGTTTTCACCAGCACCAGGACCTCGCTCACGTCAGGCTGCTGTGGGCGTCACTCAGGGTAGAGCGGAGTCCAACACAAACTGGTAACCAGAAACACCCATGATATTTCCTCTTCTTAAAATATGTAACAAATACAGATATTGAATAAATGAATAGCTATCTAAATTACAAATGAATTAAATGAAACTAAATTCCAAAAAAACAAGTGAGTTATATTTACTTAACCTGGACTTCAAGCGCTGTGTAATTTACTTGATTTTTCCATGACTGTCTTTGTCTTGTCTGTGCTGGTGTGTCTCCTCTTTACGGACGCACAATGTCTTGAGGGGACAAAAGACAGCTTCGACTTTTTACCCTGAGTCAGTGAAGATATTAATTGCACTTTCAATTTAAACGGTTTGACTTAGAAGTTTGGTGACACCATGACAGAATTTGTCCTAATATTATTTGCCATTCTTCTGTCGTTATTATCTACTCTACACACAAACCTAGTACCGGCTCTTATCTACAGTTGCATCGGTAAGCTTCTTAAATCTCAATCCATATGGGAAAATATTCACCCACAGATCATCCACGTTCTACTGCTTAACGAAATAAGGAATTATTCATGTTGTCATGTTTTCATAAAATAAAGAGAAAATGGCAAAATTCGGCTCTCTAGCACCCCCTACAGACATACATAAACACTTAAATGGCCCTAGTGGAGAACCCACATGTTGCTCTCTTCAGGACCTATATTTCAGAATCCTAAATTAACATTTTCCTACCACTACTGAAGCACTAAATCATCAGCGAAAAATAAGACAGACAAGACCTTGATGATTAAAAGTGAAAAAAAAACGAGTGGCAACATCCTGACAGGTTTTGCTGGAGAATTGAACCTACAACCTCATTCACCACAGTCAGACTTCCTCCAACTTGAGCTATCGGTCCTGATGAGATGCTGTTCATTTTCTTGCCCTTCTCTCTCACTTCTATTTTTAAAACAGATATTATTTTTTCAAGGTGGAGACCAGGATTGGAACCCTGGGCTCCCACACCCCAGTCAGCAGCCTAACCCACTGCGCCAACCTGCCTGGGTTCCTGAATCCTGCGGAGGAGGGATGCCAGTATATAAATGATTTGACATTGGTACATTTGGACTCTGCAGGGAGAAATAAACAGCCGGTCACTTTGTGCAAATGTAACAACAAGTGGAGCTGAAGTGTTTTATATCCAATTTTGGCAAAAAAAAAAAAAAAAATTCACATTAAAAATTAAAAATTTAATTCAGGACTGAGGCCCCGGCGATTAGAGCGGCTCTGAAGCAGAGCAGGTCACCGCAAGGCGAAGACCCGTTTGTTCTTTGTATGTTTATTATTATTCTTCTTCTTTTTCTCGGCACCTGCACTTCAAACCTCAATTTCACCCCCTTAACATACCTGGATCGTCGCACAATCTTGCACGCAGGTCAGAACCCTGGAAAAATTTCTTTTTTTGAAAGAATTTTACACACTTGCTCAACAGCGTCCCCTACATAGACCAAAAAACTAGAATGGCCATAGCGCCCTCTAGGAAGGCCGCAGACACAGGGGACAAAGACCCACGTGTTCCTTGAATTCATACCTAATTTTCATAAATGCTAACCTACAACCCCAAACAAACCGGAAGTGTTTGAAAAACTCAAAACAAAACAATCAGGAACCGTAGGTGTGACTGACTTGCTTCAGTTTCAGCTCCTTTACACTTTTAAACACACTACACTGCCAATACGCAATTGTTCAGTACTCATATTATTGAAATCTTCTTTTACTTAGACTTATATACTGGTTTATACATCTTTTCTGAAAGTGCTGCCAGTTTGTCAGCCGCAAGTCCATGGGGTGGGCTCAGTCCCGCCAACCCTGCTTGCAGGTTTAATTCAACTTGAGTTTGAAAAGAAAGAAGGGGAGCTAGCTCGCTAGCTAGCTCCACTTACCTGTTTGCTGCTTCCTGTTGATCTCAGTTGAAGGAAATTCCAAATGCTGGGAAGATTGAAATGCTCGGAAATTCGACGAACGCAACGCAACGCAACGCAAGTTTTGGTTGATTTGTTGGTTTTAGGTTTGTTTTGGTTTTTGTTTGGTTTAGTTTTTGTTTGTTTTGGTTTGACACACGCACACACACACACACACACACACAGTGTTGTACCTTTGGCCCACGCTGGGATTCGATCCTGTCACCTCCGTGTTGGGAGTCAGCGTTGCTCCCCACAAGACCGTCTTCAGCGCTGATGACACAAGGACTAAAAAGGCCTCAGAGCTTCACCGACTTCACAAACACATGTTGACAAACAGACAGCAGGTACAGATACACACACACAATAAAATAATTGAAATAAAAATAAAACTTACAGAAGACATTTACACTTACCTGCTAGATGCCAGCGCATAAGATTCCTCCTGATAATAAGTGAAACTTGTTCTTAGTTTTCCTGCCGATGTCGCACCTCTGTGATGCCTCTGTGTCAGAGTGAAACCATGAAAGCCTGACACATCTACCTTCTGGGTTCTTTGAAGGGATACACCACATATATATTTTTAATACAATTCCATTCGCCTCAAATGTTAAACTTTAGGCCTTAAGTGGCTGAGGTCATCAGCAGAGTTTGTTTTAGAATTCTTTGAATGAAGTTTACTTTCATTTTTACACATTTCCCGCCAAATATTTTAACCCCATCTTACCTGAAGAGCTTGAGCTTTTAATTCAGTTCAATGAACTTTATTTTTCCGTTTGAAAAAACTTTTAAAAGTGTCAGTGCAGAGACATCGCAGGCGCATTTACAAATCCATTCATACGTAAACATTTATAGGTCAGCTACGGTCTTATTGACCGCTCAGTAATTAACAGTTGCTTGATGTGGCCAGGCCTTCAAGATGACACATGTTGGAAAACCAGAGTTGTTTTTTTTTTTTTCCACGCTTGCCCTCCCCTCCCCCATTTTTTAAAATTTAATTCCACGCCAAAGCCGAGTCAGCACAAAAGCCTCCATGACATCAAAGTGCTGAAACTCATCTGCTGCTCTCAGACAAAGCCAGCCTGTCCTAATCCTTCTGGCTTGCTGTATAATTTCTAAAAATACCTTTTAATTAAATTAAGTCTGTTATATTGGTGCAATGAACCTGTAGCAGCCTCAAGGGTAAACTGAAGGTTTATATGCAAGTGCTGCGTCATCAAAGAAAAATGTGAAAGAAAATAAAGAAATGATGCTGTTTTGAGCATGTTTTAGATTATTGTCACATAAAAAATGTAGTTGTTATTAAAGAATTCGACATGATAAAAATTTCCCTCAGGCGTGACCACAGCCAATCAGCTGCTTCCGTATAACCACGTCTCCTGCATCGAACTTCACACCAACGAACTTTGTGTCTTCTTTCAAGACGAGCATCCAGTGTAAATCTGCCAATTCAAAGAGTGAATCACGACCACGAAGCATTTTCCCCTCAATCATTCTGTTCCGTATTGTATATATAATGTAAACAATTTCACTTTCTGCTGTGTTGTGAAACAGGGCTTTGGCCTTCACAAGCTCGGAAGAAAATTAATTTGTATTGTGATTACAAGTGGATTTTTTTTTCTTTTTACCACATCATTAAATGAGAGAAAATAGCTGCACCGCGCTACAAACACAAAGAGACGCACACCCACACACACACACAAACACACACATTGAGAATGCTGCAGGATGAAATACTGGCTTCTTCTTTTCTTTAAATGAAGGCAACACAGCAAAGCAAACGATCCTTTTTTTTTTTAATGATTTTTATTATTATTGTTCGGTACCTCAACAGTTTTTCCAAGATTGTACTAATCTTAAGACTGTTTAGTGAATATAATTTTATTTTATTTAAAAATAGCTCCGCCAGTGTGTCCTCTCTTAGTCAAGTAGAAAAAGTGTGGCTGAAACAGGATTACTGCAAAGTGGAGACAATGACCATGACCACGACCGGTCAAACAGCGTCGGTCTGAGAGGCGAGAAATAAAATAAATATTAATCAGGATAAATAACAGAGGTGTTCTTCTTTTAAAAAAAATTTGACTGAGAGCAAATGTTTCATGGAGGCTTCCGATGTTTTTTTTCCCTTTTAAGAAACTGTACAGGAGGCAAACAGACCATGTGATTGCTGCAAGGCTTTTCTTTTTAAAAAATGGCTCTATGTTTGGATGTTGCAGTTACTGGCTTTCATTGAACTGTAAATCAGTATTGGAGATTTATTCATCGTCGTCGTCGTCGTCATCATCGTCATCATCGTCATCGTCGTCATCGTCGCGTCGTCATCGTCGTCGTCATCATCATCGTCATCGTCATCATCATCATCATCATCATCATCATCATCATCATCGTCGTCATCATCATCGTCGTCATCGTCATCTTCCTCCTCATCATCATTATCGGGGTCAATCTTTCCCGAGAGAACATCCTCGATCCACTGCTCCAGCTCATCAGCTGTGGGCATGTCGTCGTCATCATCCATCTCCATCCACACGCTGTCAGCCTGCACACCGCACACACACACACACACACACACACACAAAACAATGAGACCACAAAAGTGTCAAATCAAATCTGAAGATGACAAAAGTTTAAGCTGGAAAGAAATTTTTTTCGCACACAAGTGACTGAGGCAGGTAGTTGGACTTCACTTTCAATTAGCACTTCAAACATGTAAGTCCAGGAAGATCAGTGATCGGTGACAAGTGTTTGTCAAAAGTAAGAGTTTGAAAAGAGTCTTATTTATTTTTTTTTAATAGCGACTGATCAAAACTGGAGGCCATTTGTCCTGGCACCAACTAGCAGTGTTGGGAAGATTACTTTGCAAATGTAATCACAAGTTACCTTATTGAAAATGTAAGAGTAGTGTAACTATATCAATTACTTCATCAAAGTAATGTAACTAATTACATTCGATTACATTTTGATTATTTTCTACATTTTGAACAAACGTGGAAACGTCTCCAGAGAGGGACATTTCAACTGGCAGGCAAGTGGTAGGGGGCGCTGCAATTCCAAACTTAACAGTATATATACCGTATATAAGGACAGTGCTCGTGCACGAGAAAACCTTGTGAAGCAACAAAAATAAAACTATTAAACATAAAGCCAAGCCTATTTTGTAAAAATGTGCTCAGACGTAATTATTTGTAATTAATATAAGTAACTGTAGTTTAATTGCATATTTTTCCAGTAATGTAACTGAATACAATAATATTTATTTTGTAAAATTACGTAAAAACGTTACACGTAGCTCGTTTCTCCCCAACACTGCCACCTAGCGCCTGCTTTTTTATTTGATTTTCATTTTTTTGCCAAGATTGAATTGCGTGGAAGGGCTTCCTTTTCCAGGTGTTCACTTGATGAACACCTGGAAAACACCGTCCATCTGGTGTTTATGGAATAGAAAAGGTGGCTTACATCCTCAACATCAACCACACCGATCTGGGGGGATGACAGGTCGATGCGGAAAGTCTTCTCCCAGTATGGCACCAGCTGACAGACAGATACACAGCTCACATTAAAGTAACATCAAACACGTTTGCTGAGTTCTCGTCCTGATGAAATGTCTGATAGTTTTTGCGGTGAACGCGTTCATACCAGAGGGAAATTGTCAGGGTCGATCCAGATGATGCTGAGGTTGGGGTTGTCTGTGTTTTCGCGTGCCACCTCCTTCAGGATCTCCAGGAACTCATAACCATCTAAGACAGAGGTGAGTGGTACATGACACCTTGTACCGATGGTTTAATAAAACTGAGATTGAAAAATGGAGCAGTGAGGAAGCTATTCACCGGGGTCATCCTCCTCCGCAAAGGCAACAATGTGCTCTCCATCAATATCGTCCTCCTGTACCACAACGAGGTGACAGCAAACACAGCATTTAGTACTGAAAAGAATTTTAGCATATCAAGCTATCCATTTTTTTTTCTTTAAATCTGAGAATGCTCCAATCTCTTACCCAGATCTCATACATGCTGTGAGGCTGAAGTTTCCTCAGTGTAGGCCTGAGACATGGTTGACATAAAAACTAATGGTTACTTCACAATGTCTTGCCAAAACAAACCTGTGTCTATCAACATGGACGGCACTGCATGGTTTTTCACCCACCTGTCGTGCTGTTCAATGTACTCAACCAGCTCAGACTCGACGTATGGCTTTCCTGGAATCGTGACGGGCTCCTCCATGAATGGCTCATAGAAGTCAACTTCATTTATCTTCAGTTTCAACTTCTTGGCGATCTGGAGAAAGACACATTCAAACAGCCAGTTAATGCAAATTTCAAAAAGATCTCAAACTTAAAATTAACCAATAAAAATAATAATAATAATAATCAGTTATTAAAAAAACAAAACAACAACAACCTTGGGGTCAAAAGTGGCAAAGAACTTGACAAATGGATGGAACTCCTCAGCAGCATCATCATATTCAATGAAGTCTGGGAAGAATGCAATCAGAAAGAGCACAGTATAAGCAGCAGTCTTTGACACCACAGATTTAGGATGCAGGGACGATGCCAGGGCTTTAACCTACGAGGAGATTTCTCGCTCTTGAAATAGCCGACCAGCTTGATGACCTCATCCATGTTGTAGAAGCCCTTCAGCTCCCGCTCGTTATCAATGATCTCCACGGGGTCTTCAATCACCTGGCATAAGAACATTTGCATAATTAATTGAAGGGTAGATTCTAAAAGCAGTTCACAAGGTGCTAAATAGATTTCTTTTTTAACTTAATTGTGAATTGTGTATAGTGATCCGTCATTATACTACAGCAACGTAATAAGAAAACAGCATGTAGGTTTTACCTAAAGTATAGCGATATCACATACTGGCTTTGAGCCTGAAGGAAATGGGATTGATGCTTCTTTTGCCACTTACGTCATAGAGGAACTCAACCAGAGTATCGGCAGCCAGCTCTCCATCATACTCAATGATTTCATTGTCAGCAAAGATATAAATGCTCTCCACCTCATCCAGACCTTGTCAAAAAGAAAATGTGAAAAAAAAAAAAAAAATTAGGGATTCAAGGCATTCAAAGTGATTTTTGAGGTCGTTGATAAATTGTGACATCGTTATGTACGAGAAACAAATCAAGGTTTATTCAAGTGGAGGCCAGCGTTTGCTTTTCCTTATTTACTGGACACATCTGCCTCAAGTGGTGGCTTCCTTTTGGCCAAAATGGCTTTTTTGTCAGCGACTGCTGAGCTCACCCAGCTTCTTAGCAACGGCCACATCCTTCTTTTCATCCACAAGGCCAAATCCGATGTCTTCATCTTGAAGGTCGCCCAGAACTTGGGCTGCCATCTACAACACGGAGGTCAGGGGAGGGGGTAGGGGGGTAATTGGGATGAGAATGGGGACGGCGGAGAGAAAGAGAAACTTGTATTAAGTAAGCAGCGATTATATTTCAGAATGAGCTTAGTGCCCCCCCCCTGCCACTGACAGACACTCCCTAATCTCCCGCCTGCACTGAAAAACATACTTTCAGTTCTGTTTACCCGAGCGACCCGCTGGCACTTCATATTCATTTCAAGGCCTTAAAAGCGAAAGCTTTGGATTGCTGCCTTGCACTTTCTAAATTGGACTGAAACCGAAGCCAACAATTGACAGCCCTCATAAGCCGGCCCGAGAGGAGTGCAGACAGCGAGCTTCCCAGAAGAACAAGAGGGGCAGAACTTGAGCCAACGCCAACCCTGGGGAAGAGATGCTGTGACAGGTGCGCTGGGAAGGAAAGGGACTCTTGGCACTTTGCAAAGCAGCTTCATGCATAGTAGTCATAGAGTGAATGTGTGGCCTAAGTACAATGGACTCGTGCTGAACAGGTCAATGATTTGACCATCCTTCACATCAAAACCTTTCACAAGGACAAATTTGTTTAAATTATTCCTGTAAGGTGTATATATATATATATATATGTATATATATATTTTTACGGTTTAAAATAAAGACATAACTTCAAGGATTTACAAAATGTTGGTTGAATGAATAGACGGATGGATCAATGACATAATCAGGTGGGATCAATACACAAATGTCATTCCCTTTCTACGCCCAAACCAAATTGATCGGACACAGAAAAGACACCACAGTGTCAGATTGGCACAGCCAGAGCTGCTGGTGCCGGACTTTGGAGGCAAGTCAAGGCTTTCTTGCTGTGTCTCGCCGCTTGCTTTTCTCTTTTCTCTGTCTGAATCTGAGCCGCAGTCAACGAGGGGAACAGTGTGGCAGCAGCAGAGTCAATGTTTTTCAGCCCAGCTTTGCACGCGCGTGAGGCAGACCTTGACATACCTGGACGAAAATTGCTGCTTCACTTGTGAGCAACTGCAAGAAGAGGCAACGCTTTAGGGCAAAGCACAATAGTCACAGCCTCCAGCGCCTCGACAGGAGGCACAATAGGTCCAAACTTTAAAACACTCTTTTGAAAATCAAATGCATGTATTATGACACATAGCAGGCCCTCGAGCGCTGCACTTCCATCTTTTGCACGGTGGTTGACAGTAAGTCACTTGTATATATGATTGTACAGTTTTTGATTGCTGCCACTTTTAAGTTGGTATTTAAGTCGGGTAATCTTTTCTCATTGGAAAAGGCTTTCAGAGGGTTTTTTTTTTTTTGGAACTTTGACAATATTTTTGTTGTTCAAAAACCTTTGAACAGATAAATAATGCATTGGGTAAAATTGGAGAATATTGGAGATTAAAAACAAATGAAAAACTTCAGAAATCTCTTTCTTGCTAAGACATATCTTTTATTCAACCAAACTCACCCATTTACCCTGTCACCCACCCAGGGCATGAGGGCATGTGACATGGTCACATTAATAAAACTTAGCAATGCAGTTTGGACCAGAGCTATATATAATAAAGCTGTGTTTAAAAAAAAAAAAAAAAGCCCTTGCAGGAGCAGAAAGGATGGCTGAACTCTATTACCCAGGTAGTTGGAGGAGGCACACGGGGCCGATGCATGAGGTGATATATTTGACCTGCGGTCCACTGTATTTCAATCAGACTTCCCAGTTATATGCTGAATTACGATATCTTTCAACTCCACTGCCTTGACATTCTGTCCCAATTCATCCAGGACCACTCATCATTGTTCAAGACCATTTATTGCAACACGTAGTATTCAGATGGGATTAGCGCTGAAGGTTTGCCTCCAGAAAGATCTATGGGTTTGATTCCATGTCGCTGCATGGAGTGCTGTGAATAACCTACTGGGGTTTTGATCCACCAATCAGTTACAGTTTGCTTTCCATCCTATGCAACCAATGCAACACTGAACTGAAGAAAACTCAAAGTACCCTTGAGAGGATGGATCCTTCTCTCCAAGATGGCTGCATGTACGAGTTGAGGAAGATGAGTGTGACAGATTGGACTTGAATAGACAAGCACCCCCGCTGGACAAATGTGATTTGGGTAATGACTGACCTACTGACTATCAGCTGGGCCGACAACTTCTGTGTTTCTGACTTCCATGAGTTTTACGCTGAGCTTCCTTTCGGACATTGTTTCACATTCTCATGGTCCTCTGTACCCTGGCCTGTTGCAGGAGATGTCAGTGCACAGAGCCAAGAGAGGTCGGTGGTGTAATAGCTTGGCTCCATCTCCTGCAGTGCTTCCTCAGCACCAGCCTGTTAGGTGACACAAGATGAGGGCAGACTGCCATGGTGAGCTGTCAAAAACGTGCCCTGGTTCTCTCCTGCACTTGACTTGGAGCGCGACATGATGCTGGGGAAGAGGAAGAGCGCAGGGAGTCACATTTCAAGTAATATACCTGCCTGCTCCGTTCTGTGCAGGAAGCCAACCCGGCTGCCTGACATCGGACCATGTTTCTTCAGCCTTCAGAGCAAAATAAAAAACTCTGCCCTCAGAGTTTTTAATCACAGTGTTGTTAATCACAGCAGTCGTTGGCAATACAGCAGTTTTTTCCCACCGCTAGGGAGCAGCTGACCAAAACAAAGAGGCTACACGCTCGCGCTCGTCCATTTTCTGAAATTACGGCGCGTTTGCCCACCGTAGCGGCGCTCGCTTCCCGCTATTTATAACGCGGGAGGGCAGCTGCTTCATTAAAGAGGAGGCAGAGGGTCACAGACACTGACATGCACTTAGACGGACAAAAGGACAGAAAAGGCTCAATGTGATCAGACAGAGGGGGCGTGTGAAGTGACACAATACCCATAAAGAAATAACTTCACTAGAGCCTCACATACCATAGCATGAAGCTGATCCTTATTATTATTATTATTATTATTATTATTATTATTATTATTATTATTATTAGTAGTAGTAGTAGTATTAGTGGTAACTGTTAGTCGTTTCAAAACAAATATGGTAAGAATCATGTATCTTTCCTACTTGATGTTGATTTGCACTCTAAAAGTGAACCTGATGCCTTAATGTTTATTCCTCTGTGCCTGAAAATTGCTGAAAATTGTTTGCTAGAAGGTCGGTAGGTAGGTGTCGAACTGAAATGTGAAACCTGCAACTAAACAGAGCCACAAAGATGAACATTAATTTAAAAAAGTCAATTTGTGCATGCATGCTTCTAAAACAGGAAGTTCTACCATCCTGTTTGCCCAAATGCACCAGGAAGCTTGTCCCCTTTCCCCCCAGCAAGATGTTAAATTAATAATGGCCAATGTAACACACCAGGACGTTCTACACCAGCCCGTTATATAACACTGTGGCGGGATGTTCATGAAAGATTCAGAAACAGCGGTCAACCCACACTCTGACTTACCACCAGTGACTCTAACTGCATCGTTATAAAAAAAAAAAAAAATCCATTCACAGTAAATGTGTTTTGCGATTAATGAGCCAAAAGACAAATTCATTTGTATGTAAAGAAAATCTAATCCTCGGACTCTCCGGATTTTTGGCTTACTCCTGGCACACTGTAGCCATGTGGGAGATATGACGAAACACATGAAAAGCTTTGTGAAATCTCAGAGACACACGAGATGACTCACAGCAACACATTGTGAGGGCAGAAGTGTCCCAGCCCATCATGAGTGACTCATTTTGACAGAAATAAGTCCCATCACAAATAAGTCGCACAACACTCTCAGCTACAAAGTCCAACAGTCACCAGCAGTCGCCACATGCTTGTTGAGCAAAGAAGAACGCACGCTATGTGGAGAAGATCGTGCAGCTCTGCATTTCGTCACCACGCTCACAAGTCACATAGACAATTTTTCACAGTCTACCTCTGATGCCCTGTGTGTCTTTGACATATTTCTTCCATAAATCAGTGATTTAAAGGCATTGTTAACGTTACCTGAGAAGAAAAGAACGATGGTCTTCTAAAAATGATACAGCAGCAGGGCACAGCTATTAAGATAAAATTATTTCTGCTGTAAAACTGAAACGGTATGATACGATTTGTCATTATGATCGATATTTTGAATTTTTACCATAAAAAAAATAAATGACTTGGCATCCAATTTTCCCCAAACAATCCACTGTTCTATTCAATCGTAGCCACTCAGAGAGAAAAAGAGAGGAGAGTTTGTATCCATGGCAAACCCTCTGAAGCGTCAAATTTTCCGTGTTATTTCATCGTTTTTCTTCTGCTATCAAGTAGCGTTGGATACACACAGCAGGTTTCTTCTTGGCTGGACTTTGGTATGATATCAGTCTTTTGTCACTGGAGCTGTGGGGGAGGATCGCTGGGCTAATTTCAGGGTGCCACAAACAGCAGGCGGGCTCCGTGACATTCACCAGCCGAGATGGTTTGGATAAGTCGATGAGTGGCCCTGACTGAGCTCATTCCTGCGGCTCCGAACACCGAAGACTTAGCTAATATCTTCAAAATAAGGACTCGACCACAGGTGGTGATTACAGTTAGCCGTTTTGCGGGGGAGTATTTCTTCAATTGTATATGTTTATTCATCGAGTAAAGGGTCAACTCAATTTGAGTTTAAGATGGAATGTTTAATCCAATAGATACATGTTAAACGTCCATCTAGAAGGTGAGGCTCCTCAAAATCTTAAATAGTGCCTGGACAACATTCGTTGTCTCTGAGCAGTTCTGATATTCAACAACAAGCAGTTGGTAACAGCCCAATATGTCTTCACAGTGTGGGTTTTCAAAACTGTGATTGCTGTGGTTCACAAGCTTTCTGTGATTTTTTGTTTTGTTTTGTTTTGTTTTCACAATCAAACTGGTAGAATTTCTGGCTTCTCTCCTCCTGACTGGTCTGATATTATTCCAAATAGCTGAAAAGGGATTACATGGGTGGTATTCTGAATGGTCATAAATGATCGAAGATCTAAAATCTATGCAATCCTGCTGCCTTGCAAGATTATTGATTATAGTCATAAAGTTCAAAATTCTGCATTACAATAGAGATAGAATCTAACATTCAGGACAGATAGACACTTATTAGCTTGATCCCTTACTTTACATATCTATTTATCTATCACTGGTCTTATGTTTTATCAACATAATGTATTCATGCAAAAAAAGCAAAACTTAATTTGGACAAGACTGTTATGGCCCATCCTGTTGCAGCAATGCTTGAGTTCCACATCACTTAGACGACTGGAGTTGACAAGTCCAAGAAAGGCCATGTCGAGAGCAAGACCAAAAAGTGCTACAACTGACAGGACATCATCACTTGTATGAATTGCATGATGCTGCACCACAGCCACCATGACAAGCCTCCCAGACCACGATGTCCGAGACCGATGACCAAGACCATGTTAAAAAACACTGCACTGTGAGTCTAGAGTTGGACAGATGGACATGATTGCATCATTTTTTTTGAGTTATTTTTACCTGAACCTGAAGGTATTTCCCTAAGGGAAAATCATGTACCGCTGGTGCTACCTGCTCTCTGCAGGGCATTGAGTTCACCCAGCTCAGCAGTCTGAAACCAAAGTGCCAATTCAGCCACTGGCATGAAACTATTGGCAATAAAATGAACAGGCAATCATTTCTTTGCTCTGTGCTTTCTTACCAATTATACTGGGCCCAGATTGTGTCTTTCAGGTGCAACAGTCAATACTTTCCCACAGATCCAGTATAAAGCATAAAGGTGCTGGTGAATGTTTTCTTCCTGCCTGACAAGCACATCGGCTCTTGCATGACGTACTCAGGATCAGTGTTGCTGAGTTTGAAACTACTTGGCTAACAACAACAACAACAACAACAACCATCATCATCATCATCATCATCATCATCATTATCAATCCACATAGAAACTGGGAGGTTCTACATCCGCACTCACAGCTGCCTGACTGCCTGATTTTAACAATTCAAAGAAAAGTTGCCAAATTCCAAACCACCAAGTCTGCATTACAATAATTACACAACCCACAATGTTGATATATTACCACTCTAACAAACAGCATGTACAATATGAGCCCAACTCTCTCTCTTGATAAAATGTACGCTTCAATTCTATTGTTAGAGGAGAGCTGTTCCAACAGTCCTGCTGGCAATCTGACCTTCTTGAAGATCTCTCAGGAGATGGAACAAGAAGAGAGAAGAATGCATATCTGTGAACACTGCCTTAATAAAAGACTCTTCAAAAGCACAGTGGTAATATCACGCATACATTCCCAGAATTGATTGAAAAAAAAAAAAGTCTCTATAAATCACAGGGCAATGAAACAAAATGTGTTAATAAGAAAGACTTTCCTCCTAAATCACAAATATCTTACAGACTGCTATAGAATGGGTTACATTTCTTATTATTTTAAGAATTTGCTTATTTTTCTCCAGACACTGAGGACTCAATGCCAGTTTTAAGCACTGTTGGCTGCCATTTCAGAGCACACGGTGCCATAGCAACAAACGTGTTTGAGCGCGAGGTTGAGAGCGCGGGGCGGAAAGTTGCTAAAGGTGGTTGTGAGTAAAACTGCAACCTGAGTCGTGTGGAGTGCAGTGACTGATGGGTGCAGGGAGTGTGTAGTATGCCAAAGGTCACGCAGGGGACAGAACGACGTTCGAACCAGAGATTCATTCGCTCTGTCGGGAGTGTTTGCACGCTCCTGATAGAGCAAATGTCATCCAGCAGGATGAAGATACATCTCATCAAAGCCCTACAGGTGAAGCAGACCTGAGGTAAACTCAGCAGGACTGTTACAGTTTAGTTAGTAGCGTCGACACCTGAGATTAGTGGTAGACTGAGCGACATTCAAGAAATAATGCTGCAAAGCAGCTCCACTGCTGACATTTCAGACTTTGAAATCTGACAGAATGCTCGCTCCCAAGTTCCGGTCCAAAGCATTTCAGACACCTTCCAGTCGTCGTCGAGTGAGGCATGGACAACCTAGCCGATGCCTGCTGGAGCATCAGAACAGAGTGACAAGGAACAACAAGGAAGAGTGCTCTGAAGGAAAGAAATTAAACTGCACATGGGATTCCTGTAAGTTCTTGATGCAAAGCAAACAAGTGCAGGGCAGAGCGGAGTAGCATGCTACGTCTTTGCATACTGACATGTGGCAGGAAATAGCTCTCTCATGGACTGGATTATTTTTCACAGTCTAAGGGGACTCCAGATGGGGTCAAAGGTGCACATGGCTGACATATTTCTAACGTGACAGTGCCACTCATCACTCATACTTCCCCAGTGGAAAATGCTGACTTTGTTGTTGGGGTGCGTTACCTTATAGCACAAACTACAACTGCGGTTGCAAGGAGTTTTTATTTTGTGGCATATGCATATCATACCACTCTTCAAAATGCTCCTTTTGAATATTAAGTTTGCAAACAAATGGTCTATAGACATGCTGCTGTTGATGCATGAGCTAGATGCTATCACCGTGAAATAGATTCAAAACGTAACATTTTTACCACACCGTGGACACCAACACACTGCGCGACTCCCTTTGTGATACTTGGAGAACACGTGCGAGAAAACATTCACTGCCATCATTGACAGCTGAGTTACGACCACACCACTGGCACAGCCTAAATGTTACATAACTAAATTACGTGTCACAGTCAAGAAGGAATGAAGGAGGAAAATAAATTAATTTCCAAACAACTAACCACCATCACATGACATTGACCACGTTTAGAACAAACCAAACGTCTTATAAGACAGATAGGAATGAAATGAGATACAGGCAATCCGTCAGCATCACTTACACACAATTCATATGTGTTAGCCAGGAGTCCTAATGTGCCCTAGCACATTAAAATGTTTCGTGAGGTAAACAGAGAATGACGCATTGTAGTCTGAAGTCATGTTTCGAGCTGTTAATAGATTTCTCTTCGCCGTGTCTCCTGCTAGTGACCAAGTGGTTTGCCGGAGTAACGTGGCCTCGGCTGGCTGTCAGAGACGGCCGACATTTCTGCACATGTGCTCCTCATGTTGCATTGGGACTCAAATAGGCTTTTGAAAATAACCCTACGGGTCCAACTCTGAGACACACAGTTTTTGCACCAGTTAAGGCTGTGTGAGGGTTTTGTTTTTTGTTTGGCGTAGCATTGATAAGATGCATTAGAAATTGTTGCTCTTGGGACCATTTAAATTTCGACTGATAACGTTAAGAAGACTGTTGATTTTTCTGCGCCTTATTCTATTCTCATGTACATCTGTCACATCTACCAGAGCCACAATCAGGCATGTATGTTCCAAGCTTTTAAAGGTCAATGGACTGCAGCTGCATCGCGCTTTTCTACACCTTCATGGCCCTGAAGGTGCTATACAAAGCCTCACAGTCACCCATTCTCACACACACTTATACACCAATGGGCGGCTACAGGGTTCAGTGTCTTGACCAAGGACATTTTAACATGCGGACAGTCGGAGCCGACATTCAAACCACGACCGCTGGGCGCTCAGCTCCACCGACTGAGCCACAGCCGCTCAAATGAAGCCATTTCAGAATTCCACTTAATAATTCCAACTGCTCAGGTAGTAATGAGCAGCTATTTTTAGAATCCTCAGCAGGCACTAAGTGAGCCATGCCTTTGACTGGCCTTTTGGTTATAGCAGGTGGTCGCAGTGGTAGGTCGCTGCGACTGGGACCTGCCTCTACGAGCATCTCTCTATCGAGCCGCGAGGAGCAACTCGGCTGTGCATTGAGGGAACGGACAAAATCAAATGCCTCGGCTGTAAACAACAATATCGGACCTCCACCTATTGGTGTGTGTTCACACGTGGATCAGAGCACCATCACAGCTGAAAGAGCAGTTGCAAGCAGTGGTGGAGGTGGGATATAGCCCGCTGCTCCTCCCATGCAGGGAGGGCTTCGAGCCTCTTGCTTAGCATGCTGAGCTGTCCCGGCTATTTGCAGAGGTGACTTATGGAGGCCGGTGTAAAGTACACTCTGCCTTTGTAAGAAGACACTGCTATTCTGTCAGAGGATGGCTGGGAAAAGCAAAAATACTGACAGTGGGACCAAGGTGCATAATTTAGAGGTAGGAGTCTGTTTCCAATGGTGAAATGGGTCTTTTTCCCGTTCCAAAGGCAAAACTGACTTTGGCTTGAAGAAGCACTGGCAGGGATTCATCACCTGTGCTCAATTGATTCATTGAACACAACAGTAGCAGTTATAAATAAGGACGCATTCAGGCTGCCTCAGAAACCTTTTTGTTTTTGATTTATATGTAATGCATGTTGAGTGTTACGGTTGCTGCACTTCATAGTGGCTGTATTTTGACTTGGAATCAGCATTCAAATAAACCAGAGAGTTCACTTTCACCAGCTGCAATGAACAAGGTTCTTCCAAAAAAAGTGCAGAGTAAGTGCAATAAGCAATACTGCCTCAGAGTATTGCAGCACCAAAATGTTACCAAATGAATTAAAATGCTCCTCAGGCTTTCTTTGCTTTCGCCCACGGCTGTTGGAACGAGGGTCACCCAAAGAAAAAAAAAAAAAAAAAAATCTTAATACAAAAACATAAAATTAAATCCATCCTTCCAATTCCCAGCAATCTCAACACTCAAACCTACATCTTCTGTGGAATCTCCAACGTGAGCCAAAAGATCCATGTGAGACCCTCACCTTCCTTCCTCTTTTCCCACCATGAGCTCCCCCCCACCACGGGCCACAGATCCATCCACTGTCATGCTTTGGTGGACACCCACCTCCAGAGCCAGTTCCTCTATCTGAAACTGCTTCATGGCGCTGCGGTTCCCGTCCACATTTTTATGGTAGTAGATCACCATCACGTCATACTTCTTCATGATGGACTTGTAGTTCTTGGCGGTGAGGTCGTGGACGCGGTCTTTGCCGTCATACTCGGGGACCTCCAAGCCCTTCTCCCCCCAGGACAGGGTCCCCAAGGACAGGAAGACCCCTAAAAACACCCAGCTCCACTTCATGGCTGCCGCTATCTGGTGGCTGCAAAAGTGCCTCTTCTCAGAGCCTCAACTGGTTGCTTGTAGTGGGGGGGGAAAAAAAAAAACAAAAAAACAAAAATTGGTACGTTGTCCCTAACGAAAGTTGGTGTGAAGCAGGGAGAGTTAGGAGCCAACTCTGCTGTCTTTCCCCACTGGCTAGAGAAGAGCAGGTTTGATGGTAGGACCCTCCCTTTAAAACAGACATACACAAGGGTTTGCTGACGCCACTGGCTAAAGAGGGTGGGGTGGGTATAGCGGCGCGCAAGGGGGGCTGCCAAAAATGTCGGACTTACAGTGTAGGCAGGGAGGGGCGGGGGTGTCTGGGTCACACAGCCACCTGTTTGAGGCAGGGGCTATGAAAAGGGCCAGCAGCCAGAGCGGTGGGCGAGCGGAGAGCTCCGGATACCAGCTCAGTGTCTTAGAGGACTTGAGGTATGGACGGACGTACGATGAGAGCTTGAGGAAAGAAGAGATCCAAGATGCCATTCCCATATTAAGTTTTGCAGAAGAGTTGGACGCTCGCTAAAAATAAGAACTCTGCAGGATAACGGCGTAGACTGGGCGGTGTCCATGCCAGGGGTGGACTTGTCCTGTTGCCTTTTAATTGTGAGATGGACAGAGTCAGGGACGTGCCTGTCCTTTCGAATGCTAATGATGCTAGCATCACTGAGGGGGATTGACTCGAGTTAGCACCAAATAAATAAACAGAGATATTAGATCGGTATTGCATCCTTAACAACTTGGACTGCACCCCATTTTGCACATGTAAAAGAAAAAGAACTCTTGTTGAGTTGGAATCTGTAGCCAATCTCCTAAAGCAGTGATTCAAAAGTCAGTCCTGTTAGGCAGTTGGACCTACTGTATTACATAAGACTTTTGCCAAAGTGAACATTTTATTTTCTGTATTGTGGTTGTCAGTGCTGCAAAAAAGAAAAAAACAAACTAATTTGCCATATGACACAGTCATGCATTTTACGTAAAAAAAAAAAACAACAGCAAAAAAAAAAAATGATGTGGGTGAATAAAGACGACGGGGAAACTTCGTAAATGTTGGAGATCCTGCCAGCTATCCATTTACAATGAAAAGGCTGGCTATTAATAACTGTGTAATATGATCAGCCTGCTCCTCATGCCGATATGGAAGTTCAGGCAGTTTGTGTGAGTATCTATTTAGATTCCACTGAGGGTGGAGGAGGGTGGAGCAGGGCTAGAGGGCCACTGCTACACAGAGCCGGTTGTAGCCATTCATGCTAGTGTGAGTGATCTTGGTTGTTCTAGGTTTGAGGAAAGTAAGTGAATGAAGGGAGGCCAGAGAAAATTCCTAAAATTTTCATTTCAAATTTGCAACATTATTATTCCTCTGACTTTCTTTCAGGGTACAATACAACTATTATGGATCAACAAAATTGTAATTCATCAATTTGCAATCAAGGACAGAGGATAATCATTTTTGTCCTGATGCAGTGAAGAAGAACTGGATTTATTTGTAGAAATGTCATGTAGGAAGGGCTTCAGAAATTCTTTCTGTATTTTGCATGTATATACTATAATTGTTTGTGTTACTTTGTAATGCCTAAGTGATGTCTGTTATGTAGGAGACAATAACGGACAATAACATTATATATGTTCATATATGTAGATATCATCTAATTTTAAATATTTATATTTAGTTTTTATTTTGTGTGCATCTTCTTCCATCCAATAGTTTGAGGACCAGGTGATGGGAAGGCTCAGTTAAATTTGTCTTTCTGTGAAATATTGTGGGCTGTGGCAAATCAAGAGTAAGTGGAAGAGTGGAAGAGACAAACACTACTTCACCTTCTTCCGACTCCATCAGCGTGTGTCCAAAATCGAACTCTGGATTTAACTAAATTAACTAGCAGACACTTATGCTCTGCTGCTTAATTTACCTTTATGATGTAAAATGTTCATGCGTTCCTGCATGTACGCATGGTAACCTGCTGCCCCACTGAGGCCAACAGCACCCTCCTCTGGCTAGTGAAGTAATAAATACCAGTCCACTGTCTTTGTCCCCCTTTAGACCAGTTATTTCTTGGATGATAACATAAGATAATGAGCTCTCATGCTAACGCAAGCATGTGGCTTCGTGTGCGTGCCGTTGCCATGGCGGCAGCTGCAAGATTGGAAAATGGGCGCAAACGCACGCACGCACGCACGCACGCGAACGCGTGACAAAATCACACTAATGGTGTGAAGTGTTCTGGTTGGAGAACAGGGAACCACGCCATACCTTTGCAAGGCAATGGCCTCCATGTTACATATCACCTCCCCTGCCATGTAGAGGGTGGGAATGTCCTACGTCTGAGCATGAGCGCTAATGAGAGCTGAGAGTCGTACGGTGGGAGAACGGTGAGAGGGCTCGGACTTAAAGCAGGTTACTGACGAGAGGAGAATTCATAAAATGAAGATGGAGGAATAAAGAAGCAATGGTGAACAATGAGAACAGGCAGAGGCTTTTCATTCAAGAACATAAAGTCTCCATATGTCTAATAACTAGGCAATAACAACTGCAGATGATGAGGACAGGGTAATCACGCTGGGAGGTAATAATGAGGCCGAGCTCATAAAACCTCCTACCCAAAGTGTGAAACGTTAGCAGAAATGTGAGACTTGACAAAGACACAGCCGTCTTGTCATTTGAAAATGTTCAAGGTTTCTCCCCTGAAACTGTGTTGCATTCAGTAATATATTCTTTCAAGTACAACGTTCAGTTCCGGGGTTTTAAGCCCCTTTAGGCTCCACAGCCAAGAGCTCCATGTTGTTTTTCTCTCCCCAGTGGAATTCTCCACCACTCAAAGCACTCCAGCCACAGCAACTCCATATAATCTCAGCACGTTTCGGGCTGTTTGCCACCTGAGGCCTCTGATCCTGAGATTGGCCTCTGAAGTGACAGTCCAATAGAATCCTGGGCAGCCTCCTTCCACTGGCAGGTTCCATGATGTCCACCATCCCATCTGCTGGCACTCATGGGTGAGGGCTTGCTACTTCCCACGCTCCCTCTCTGGGGCTTCCTCCATCCACTCCCCTCCTGGCAGAAACACCTCCTGTTTGGTCCCACTGGGCCACAGAAGTGTTTTCTGGGTTGGAGACATCTGACATCTACTGACTGGGTAGCTGATGCCACAGTCCCTACGCCAGCTGGTCACTCCCCCGTGCTCTAACAGGCTTCATCCTGGTGTCCTGGTGAAGGTATGGATCTTCTTCCTCTCTCCTCCTCCTCCTCCTCCTCCTCATCTGCTCGTGCCTCCACCTGAACTTGCCCTAAGCCGGACTGGACTGTGTGAGCGATGGCAGTGTGCGTTCAAGGCTTTCCCGGTTTCCTACCCTGCAAGCAGCCCCTGTTCTCAGCCAGCCTCCAGTGATGGAGGTTCACCAGTGTTGGCAGTACGTCGTATGTTGAGCGCAGGAGAAATTTGATCTGCTGACTCCATGAATCATTGCTTCATTCATTTTTCACAATGGATCCAAAACTAAAAAAAGATAGATAATAACTTTTTTTTTTTCAATATTTGTTTCCGAAACCAAAATGAAAAAACAGAGTAGTTTTTCACAATTTCCAATTTTTTGAACAAATGGAAAATGGAAAAAAATGGAAAAGGTGTTTTATCAAATTCAGATATTTTAAATTGCTGCAAGATGTGCGACACGGAAGTGAAGCACACTGGGAACCTCAGCCGTGTTCTTTATCCTCAAAAAGTCAGGTTATTATTTATACTGCCTAACAATTAAAATTCCTAATCAGATTAATTATGTAGCAATATATATGCACGGACTCTTCCCTGCTTTGTCTGTGCTCCTTCTAAGTGGGTCACATTACCTTTACTAAGTTCTTATGATTTCTAAAGCTGAATTTAATTCAGGGCTCTTCCAAGAGGCGTCTTTGTGTGTAGCTGTGTGGAAAAAAATCCAGGTCTTCGCTTTCATTTTAACAAGGCTCATCAGGTTAAAGAATTCTAAACCCGTGACAGTTGTAGCGAACTCATCTCAACCCCACAAGGCAAGTAGCAGCTAAATGAGCTCCAAGTGTTCAGTAACTAAAATGACTAATTCAAAACGTCTTACATCCTTACGCCGTCCACTGAACTGTGGTTGGATAAGCACTCGTGAGAGCCTGAAAGACTGAACTAACCCTGGAGAACCCGTGGCAGATAGAGGAGAAGGTCAATTGCAGAATCATCTGCAATTTCTAATAAAGTAAACAACGTGGCATCTTGTTCAATTCTTAAGGTTTTTTTTTTTTTGCTGTTGTATACTCTCAAAAACAAATGCAAATAATCTGTTTACTTTTATTTTCAATGAATAGTTTTCTTGGTGTCTCATATGAAACAGCAAACTGTTTCTATTGGGCAAACTGGTTTAGTATTTTGTTGTTTTTATTGAATTAAACCAGAGTTTTTTTTTCTCTCTCCATTAAAAAAGCACCAACGTTCATGAGCAGTTTTAATCCCGAGTCGTTTATGATCTAAGTAATTCATCCAAGTGCTTTATGATATGTGAGTAATCGCCTCAATCTGTCCCAAGTCACAGCCTCGCGCAGACACTAAAGCCTCTCACCAGAACTGGTGTGACCCTGGTAACAGCTCTGTCCAACGCCCACGCTCCGTATGCTGGTGGAAACCTGCCTCCAAAAGACCCAGTTCACACGAAAAATTGCAGAAGACGACAGAAACACGGACCAAAAAAAAAAAAATCCAAAGCAGACTGCAGATGGGCGGTAGAATAATCAACATGACAACAGATATCAATGTCACAGATGTACTGTATGATCTTTCATGTTTAAATGGGTGGGCTGGCATGAAAACACACCAGGCTCTCAGAGCTGGTGTCCAGGCAACCGCAGAGGGCAGAGAAGACTTGAAGTCCTCTCTCTCTCTCTCTCTCTCTCTCTCTCTCTCTCTCTCTCTCTCTCTCACACACACACACACACACACGCGAAAGCAAAAAAACAAACCTCTTTTTGAAGCACACAGTTTTGCAGTATCAGCCCTCAAACCTGATGGAGAATGAGTTGAAAGTGCAGCTTCTCAGCTGCAATCTTTGAGGCGAGACAGTATCAGTGACAAATGTCACAACTGAGCGGTTGGCATGCTTTAGTTGTCCATATAACAGCAGGCTTAGGTGGGTTTCACTGCCTCTCTATACAGCTATGGTTTTTTTTTTTTTGGGGGGGACCAGTTTCAAGTTAGTGTCAATGAAGAGTTTTATTAATGATAATATGTTATATTGTTATGTCTTTTTTTTTTTTTTAAATAAAAATAATCCTTTGTGTTTTTACCTTGTACATTTTTTTTTTTTTTATCAGATTTCTTATCAGACCAAATGATGAGCAATTCATATGATCATGTTTTAGTGTTAACATATTTTTAAAGTCTGTCATTAGCAATAGCCACGAATGTGGCTATCCTGAATCGGCAAAGACCACTGACAAGACCAAGACAATTTTCTGCTTTTTTTATTTTCTTTTTTTTTTTTAATTGTGCGGCAATTAAGATCCAGAGTTCAGAAGTGCACACTGCTGCAAGCAAGAGACCCAGAATGCACTGGAAAGAACCCAAAATTCTGAGGTCTACCAATTCCTCATCATCATCATCATCATCATCATCATTATCCATCATAATCAGCACGGTCATCATAACACTGATGACACATAGTCAACATTTTGTGTCATCATTAAAAACCATTGTGACATCATTCTTGCTCATATTCAGATTGTTTGGGGCCATCTGGGTCCTGACGTGGCGTTCATTTCTATGCTCGGGCTCCGAATCATGGAGTCCGTGTCAAGAAATGTCAAAAAGAAGAGCCTCCCTGACAATTGGCTGACAGCTGGAGGATGAAATGTTGCTTGGTAACAGAAAAACCTGACAGACTGAGAGATCAAGCTTTAGACTGAACAGTCGGCGGGTGTAGGATGGGCATGAATTTGTGCCGCCATATGTGTGTGTGTGTGTGTGAGAGAGAGAGATATCAGTGGAATGGTGAGCCAGGTTCGGGTTAAAGTGGGAGAAAAATGTCGGAGGGAGGGTCGTTGCTTCTTTGACTTGGTTCTAGTCTGGATGGTCTTAATCAGCAGAATGTAGCAGATGGTCAAGTAATCAGAAAAAAGCCCTTTGGCTCCTTCTGGAATCAATGGGGAAATCAGACACAGTAAGAATTCTGTACAAGTGACCAACATTAACAAACTGGGAACTGTACATTACAATATGAAATGAAATGACCAGCAACAAAAGGAAATAAATAAATAAACAAATAACAAAAAACAAAAAAACAAAAAACAAATTAGTGATCAACTTCAGATGTTTGCCCACGTTTCACCAACTGTGTTCTGGGATGACATCCAGCCAAGCTGTTCAAACAGCATTGCTCCAGTTCATTAAACAGTTGATGCAACAAAAATGGTCCACAAGTCAGCATTGGAAAATGCCTGAATGAACAACAGGTTGTGGTTGTAGGTATTGACACAAAGCACATATTACCATGGAAAAATTACGCAATGTTGTGGGTGTAAAGAATCATGATTAGAATGTTCGGTATTGTCTGCGTTACTCTAGATGTTGTCTTGCTTCCATCCACCCACCCACCAGGTTCTGAAGGTATCGTGGAGTAAAAGCAGGGCATAATGGATGGAATCAGATTTGCGTCAATATTATCAAACAAAGTCACAATAAAAAAAATTGAGAACCCAAACAATACTAAAATTAAAAATAATAATAATGGGAAAACACCTCAAAACAACATTTCCAGGATGATATCATTGCTTAAGTCAGAGTAAAATGTTTTGTGTGACTGAACCATGTGGTTGTTTTTATTTCTTGCAATCCTGAATAGTGTTCTTGGAGTTTTGAGTCGAACATCTTGAGAGGGCGGGACTTTTCAGGGATGTGTCTCTATTGGCTAATACAGTTTTGTTTCCTACTGCATTATTGGAGGCAAAAGTATTTAAACTAACTTGACTATTGGACATTTTGTCTAAGCTCCCTTGGGCCCACAATAATAACCTGAGTTTATCAGTGTCCCCCATTGCTGCTTCTATACTAAGCCCGTCTTTAGTGTTAAAGATTCAGAAAAATCTCTTTCATTATCTTTTAATTTGAAGATGGAGTCTAATTGTCCTTTCTTAATCCTCTTAAACCCCAAGTACCCTGCAAAACAAATCCAACTAATGTAGTTACGTGCTGGACAGTAAGACAGCCTTCTTCCTCTTTTAGGCTGTTTAACCTTTTCATACAAAGTACAATAAGTAAAATACTGGCAAAAATATTGCCACAAAATGTGTCAACCAGTTTGTGTCATGACTAATAGACTGTAATTAACACTCTAGCAACATCTAATGAGCTGAGCCTTTTAGGCTGTACTGTAAGTGGGCCGGACTATCAGGCCATGCAAGCATGGCGTCATTTACAGACTGCTCATAATGGAAACCTGTAATCACTGATGTCCCACTCAGGCCTTGCCTAATGCAGCCATGGATGACAGCTGAGACACGGAAAAAGAACACAAATCATAAATGTTGATCATGACTTAGGGAGGAGAAATGATTGGAGACTTGATGAAATATCTAAATGTCTTCATGTGGCAATCAATCTGCAAAAAAGTGACAATTTGTTCATCTCCCTGTGTTGACTGAGTTTGAAACTGCCACTTTTATTCAAATGCTGATCTGTATTCACAAAACAGCTCAAGGCTTACTACTGGTGAAGACATTCTGAGAAAAATGTAAAAAAAAAGAAATATTCTTGGACATGACAATTATTATGATTATACATTATTTTTCTTATAAGTTTTGCCTGAAGTTAAAATTGAATTCTTGTTAAAAAAAAAAAAAAGAAAAGAAGGTATTAATAGAACATGTTCTTCTTTCAGAAAGCGCTGCAGGCCAAAGACTATTAATACTAGGGAGGCAGACTTTTAAGAGGCGTTAAGAATTTTTCAGTACAGAAACAAAGAATTAATAGAAATGTTCTTCAAATGCAATATTCCACTGAATTAAAAAAAAAAAAAGAAAATACAGGAAGAAATACAGATTGGATAAAACTGCCATACTGTTTGTGTTTAATATCATGAGATACACGCTCACTCCAATCACCCAACGCAGTAATGCAATATTGCCAGAAATGAAACTCCTCGCTGCCAATGGATATAGACTTAGATGTCAAATCAATGCTTACTAATATCAACTGGCCAGCATTCACAGAAACAAATAAATACAGCAACTATCGCTGGGGACTATGTTTTAAACATTAGGTACTTAAATACTATGTAAATAATAGAAATTATTAAAATGAATGAGTGTGTGTGTGTGTGTGTGTGTTTACCTCACCTGCCGCCACAGCCAGAGGGAGTGTCTGATTGGTGATTGGTTGCATGCTGTCCCTGCCACATTTGAAAGCGGGCCAATCAGATTCTAGTTGTGCTCAGTCGAGTGGTTGGCAAGGCTATTTGGTGTGAGAGGCATCCATGTGATAATGCACCATGTAATCCGCAGCACCGCACTATTGTGAATCAGAATGTTTATATTCATGCTGTTACATTTTCTTTGCCTTTCCGTCAATCAGGAAATGCTCATCAGTTCTGCATTCCTTCATCGCAGCAGCCAGCAGCTCTGCAGGGTTGTAGTTTGGTAGGTTACTAGGTTCTGCTACCTATTCAAGGAGATACAAGAAACCGGACTTGTGCTCGATAGTCTCAAACCCCCAGAGTAGCCACTCGCTGAATGGCAGGCGGTTGAGATGCCCGAGCGACTGCAAATGAACAAACAGCAAAAAAGACTAAAAGGTCCGACACTTAAAGTCCCAGTGATTGTCCTCCGCATTGGACCATCATCCCCTGAGGGGCGGTGGGGAGCAACGGTACTGCGCCGGGGAGTCATTGCCTGGTCCAACCCCCCAATTCCAACCCAGAATACTGGGGACCATTTTCACAGTCTTTGGTTTGACCTGGCCGGGGATTGAACCCACAACCTATCAGTCTCAGGGCGGACAGTCTACCACTAGACCACTGAGCTGGTTAAGTTAAGTTTAAGTTAATAGTTTAATGAATGATGGTTTAAAATGAGCACAAGATACATGAATAGAATAGAATAGAATTAATAGAATAGAATAGAAGGTCTTTATTGATCCCACAATGGGGAAATTTGCATAATTACAGCAGCAACTGCATAGTGTAAAAAGATGGAGAATAAAAAAATAAAACTAAAATATTTGAAGTGTATAAATGGAAAAAGAAAACAAGATATTTACATTTTATGGACAGTTGGATTTACATCGACTGTATCTACACACTGACATATAAATAAGTCTTTATTGCACCTTTGAGAAAAATGTAAAGCTGTTAAGACTTATTGAGTGCAGTTGCACACCCTGATGGCTGCAGGCAGGAATGACCTGCGGTAGCAGTTCCTTCTTGCACTGACGGTGCAGCAGTGTGGAGCTGAAGGAGCTCAAGACAGTAACGGTGACAGTGAGGTCAGTAACTTGAAAATGAGCCCACGTCATTGTACGTGACTAACATTAAGGCCAAAGGCAACGATCCTGTTAATTGTAACTCTGAACCAGTCAACAGGTGGAAAACAGCAACAATTTTCAGGGGACATAATGATGGCTATTATGTGTCCCATTGTTCATAACAGCAATAGCGGTGCTTTCAGTTTGAATATCGAAGCAGAGAAGTAACAGAGAGCTTTAAATGCTGTTGTGATCTCTGTTATCAGACTGCTGTGTTCTGTTTGTCACTAACTGCTCTGAGCGCTCTGTGTCTGTTTTATAATGGGGTCAGATGCCCTGATTTGCTGGCCTGCGCCGAGTGATTAGAGCTTGGCCTTCAATTTCTGCTGTAGAGACAGTGTCATTATGCGGAATGACAAGGAGGGCTGACGGAAGGGCGGCGGTTGGAACAACGGACGGTGCTGCTAATCTGTCCAAAAGGGAAATATACACATGGAAAGTGATTTTTTTCATACGCCACAGTGTTTTCCTATGCATTTATTTTCTGTGTCGTCCAGCTGGTTAAAAGTTAACTGAAGTGTTTGGAGAAGTGAGACCCTGTCACCGGAGGGTGTTTGGAGGCAGGACCCAAATGGCGAACGTGTGAAACAGAAAACTGTTGATTTCGATGACAAAATCAACCAGAAAGTCTCTTTATGGTTAGAAAGTAGTTTTTTTTTTTAAGGCAGGAGACTAAACACTGAGACAGAA
Organism: Thamnaconus septentrionalis; assembly: GCA_009823395.1. Classification (NCBI taxonomy): domain Eukaryota; kingdom Metazoa; phylum Chordata; class Actinopteri; order Tetraodontiformes; family Monacanthidae; genus Thamnaconus; species Thamnaconus septentrionalis. The sequence continues at coordinate 26,694,418 of CM020503.1, forward strand.
CTGAGACAGACATACCGTTGTGGTGCCATCTCGGCTGGACACAGAGAAGACCACCTGGAAGGACTCTTGATACAAGAGGGCAGAGGAACACAGGTGAGAACCATTAAACTGATGACGAGACACAGCTGAAAATCATCAAGGCAACAAAAAAAAAGGCGGGTAAACGGGAACAGGAAGTAAAATAGAGAAAACACGAGGGGAGACAAGACTATCAAAATAAAAGAGGAAACTCAGGAAACAACAGACCATGTAAGACCCTTTGCAAACAATAAAACTGAAAGGCCATTGGCTGAGCATGCTGTCGACTGGATCCAAAGTGGACCAATCACATTTCTTTTTGCTTCCAGGTGGGAGACGGGCAGCGCGAGGCTTCCTTGCAGTGTCGGAGTGATTACGCGCTCACTTCTCGTCACATCCCCACCTTCTTCTCCCCTCAGAATCGATTGGTTTACAATGGTAACTGCACCTGAAGTTGCTTCACGAGCTCGTAGGAGCTTTTCGAGAGCGGTTTACTGCACAGTCTTTCAATTGGCTACTATTGATCCAAGCTGCACTGCACTGTGTGTGAGTGCAGCATTGTGTTTTGCTCTGTTTTTCCTTTCTTTTTCTTTTGTAATGGGCTCCAGACTGCAAGTAGTATTTGCACATATCCACACAATTCCCCAGACAGAATTACGCACTGTGCTTGGATGCTCAAATTCAGTTTGAACTATGACATCAACATAGGAGGCTTTTGCCATCCAAGAATTAAAGTATTTTGTGGCACTGCATGTGCTTTGTGGCCCAGCTCAGGTTGAGCACTCATAGGGTGCCAACGTTTCAACTAGAAACAATGACATGCAGCTTATTGTGCAATCTGAAGCATTTGTGTACAATTTGCATAAACTGTGGAAAAGAGCGCGAGCGAGAAGAAGGAACAGACGTTTAATTGAGAGGGAATGACTCTGCTGTTTTGTTGTTTATCCGTCCACTGACTCATCCCTTTCAATGGACACATTGACACAAAGTGACACAGCGTCCTGTCCCTCATGTTTTCTCTCCTCCGTCTCTCCCCCAATCCGCCACTTCTCTCAGTTCTCTCCACCCCTCTGCCTCTGTTTCCACCCCTAAGGCAGTGTGTTTCCACCTTTTCTGAGCCACGGCACATCTTTTACTTTGAAAAATTCTCATGGTACACCACCAACCAAAAAATACTATAAAATTATCCCTTTAAGTTTATTAATGACAATATAAACTCTTCCTTTATTTCTACTCCCTTAGTGGGCCCGTATCGATGCTCACAAAGCTGATATCCTGGGAGGACTTGGGGGAGGAAAACAGGCTCACACTCATTTGAAAACACAGTCACTCCACAATGGAATGTTATGTTTTTTAGACCATCCATCCATCCATCCATCCATCCATCCATCCATTTTCAATACCCGCTTCTTCCTGAGCTCAGGGTCACGGGGGTCTGCTGGAGCCTCTCCCAGCTGTCATAGGGTGAAGGCAGTGTGACACCCTGGACAAGTCGGCAGTTCATCACAGGTCCACATAGAGACAAACATTTGCACTCACACACACACACACACACACAACGGACAATTTAGAGTTTCCAACTCACCTCACACGCATGTTTTTTGGAGTGTGGGAGGAAGCTGGAGAACCTGGAGAGAAGCCAGCAGACACGGGCAGAACATGCAAACTCCACACAGAAAGATCCCAGGCCCGGAATCGAACCCACAACCTTCTTGCTGTGTCACCCCCCTTTTTTTTTTTTAGACCAATGAGGTGAAATTGGATGATTTTTCCTGGCATTATCTCATGGTACAGCACAGTGGTTGAAAAACACTGTGCTGAGGTATGTTTCTGTACTCTCCACTGTGTGTCTCTCCCTTCGCTCTTGCTGTCTCTCATCAGGTTTGTTGTGTTTGGGGAACTGCCTCTCTGTGGGTCTTTCTTCTCCCCTTAATGATCCGGTCTTGTGATGGGAAACAAGAACTTCCCTGTTTGCTCGGAGGGAAAGCCTGAAACAGAAAACAGATTGTACCATCTTTTTTTTATTACAGCACATGGTTGGTAAAATATTCAAAATTTGTTGTCAGGAAATCTGATGGTGTCTTATTGTATCCATCAACGCTGTACTTGGGAGATCTCTTCTAATGGGACTAAGAAGCAAACCAACCAAAAAGCTAAACGAAACCCAACAAAGAAACCAAACTGTGCACTGTGTTCGCTCACCAGCAGTGCATCAGCCAGGGACTGCTTTCATATGCAGCTAAATGCAAACTTTGCATTTGTGCAGCGTTTCCCAGACACAAAGTGATGTCATGTAAACTGACAAACTTCTTCTTTTTGCTGAAATTATGAAACCCGTGGTTAAAAATAACTGTACATTTTGTTACTCTGTTTATGCTGCGTGTTTCAAGTACACTGAAACCCCTGAGGTGTAGTGAATATGTACAGAGGAAGGAAAGTCTGTGTGAGATTAACCTGGCTGAACAGTGTGCATGTTTACAGTAGAGAAGAAAGAGGCAAAAGCTACGAGGAAGCTATGTTACCATTCAACTAAAATCATTCTGATTTAAACTACAGAGCTCAAAAAATTCAGGGAAGACTTAAATCACAACAGATCTTGATGAATGAAACATTTCTTCTGATAATCTTGATTTATTACATATCAAAGACCAAACAAAAGAACACCAACGTCATTAACCTAGGACTGGATTGAGAGTCATACTCAAAATCAAAATGGAAAAATGAAATCACAGACTGATCTTCTCTTCTCTTCTCAACTGTGTTTCTGGTCTCCATGTGCCTCCTATATTCTGCTCACATTGTCTGAGCAAACTCAAGATGCTTATTTGGATCCAAGGGGATTGAGCAGTACTTGATAGGGCATGTCTCGCTAATTGTCGCCCCATGTCGCATGTTGTCTGTCCTATTTGCACAAAAGCAGGTGAAAGTGATTCACAGTCATTCTTGCTTCCTGACGAGACAGGCTGATATCCAGGAAGTGACTGACTGTGTATGTATAGCAAACAAAAAAGAAAGTAGAAACCAATCTTTTATCACACATAAATAAAAATTCAGGTACCAATGTAAATGTGCCCCCAGCAGCAGGAACATGTTAGCTGGCTATACCGATAATTTCAGAAATGTCATGCAAATCTCCTTCACATGAATGCTGCAAAATTCAGATTTGCAAAAAAAAATAAAAGATAAACTTGAAAATCATGCTTACCTGACAAATCTGTGGCACTGCATTTTGAATATTAGCATTGCCACCTTCAGGTTATTAAACTGGGAGGTTGAGCTGGAAGCAGCAGTCAGTCAGACATGACTCCTGCAGGTGGTGGTAAATTTAATTTGAGACTTTCCGTGTCTCTATGACAACAGTGTTTGGTTTTACTAGTACAAGCTGCTTGATCTCCACTGCTGTTGTTCCAGTAGAGATGGCCGAGTGTGAGAGTGAGCCCTCTGCGATCGAACGCACACACAAAAAAAATCCAGTCCAGTTTTACCAAACTGTTTATATCCCAGATATGGGTTTGTTGTGGGCCAAATCCACCAGCACTCATCTTAACAACATAAAAAACATACAATGACACAATCACACGTCATGAATATATATATCGCATAGATAGCGATATAAATATAAATAGCATGATCTATATAAATAGAATACGATAAATATAAATGGCAATCTAGAATAAAAGACTAAAACTCTTAATTAAAATTGAATAACATTTTGCCATTTACACAAAATGGTCTGGTATGGTGTGCCATGTGTAAGGCATTTATTTATGCTGTAAAATTTGCACAAAGCTGCTAATTCATTGGCGTGTTGTGTGGTGGTGTTCTTTGGTGCAGTGAGTCTCTTACTGCTTCATGTTTGATTCATCAAATGCAACATTTCCAGGCAGTTTAATCCCGATAGACACGTTTGACGGCATCGATGATGACAGTGTGGAGTCTGTGAAGGTTCTCGGTCATACAGCTCGTCGTAAAGTAGAGGGGTTAAGTTAGGGCCATATCAGTTACCAGAGTATGAGACAACATATTATGAGTCTCCCTCTATTATTTGGATTTCTATTAATCTCCACCTGCTAATGAGGCCATGAGCTCGCCAGGAAACCAAAGATCAAGTGACTCACACGTCAACCTACTGAGAGCTATTTCATTATTTGAGGCATGAGGTCGAAAAACAGGTTATTGATTTTCATTTTCTCGTGGTAAAAATGGCCAGTTGTTGGCAGAGGTAGGACATTACCAGCTGATCTTATTTGCTCCTCTAATTTAAGACTCTAAGGAAAATAGGAAAATTACATTTTTCAACTTTTAGTTTTTTTTAAATCTTAAATCTGATCTAAATTTTGACATTAATTAGATTAATTAATCATATTAAATGTCTTAAAAAAAACCCTTATATTTCAAATGAAGACAGAAAATGCCAGTATGTGTATGATGTCCATCATCTATATACATTGATGGCCTCCAAAACATGATTTCAATCTATAATGTTGAAATATACAGATACGTACATACATCTTTAACGAGTATAATAAGCCAGGTAAGTGTTTACAAAGGCCTGTGTGCTTCGTCAGTGTACTTCACTTTCCTCTCAGGGTCAAAGCCCAGAAACAAAAGCCTAATTCATGTTCAGAGATGGAATCAGCCTCATCATGAGTTATGGAACCAAACCATTTTATGTGCTAAGGAATGAAGAATGCTGGAATAAGGTCATGAAGTGCAAGTATTTATTGGGAATATTCAATCATTCATGGTGATAAAACCAAGCGTGTTTCTCATTAACTCAGCTGAGAGGAATCCTTCACGTCACGTTCTAAATTAAGACACAGACCTTTCTAACAGTAGGGCAAAAATGTCACCAAATCTAGACTTGGGGATGCAACACTCGGTGTGGGGAAGATTAACTTGCAAATGTTTTTGGCTACAACTATAAGTTAGTCTGTTGAGAATGTAATAGTAGTGTAACTATTTCAATTACTTTATCGTTGCAGTGTCACTACATTTCATTCGAATCTTATTAGTTTTCTAATTTTTCCGATAAATGTTCTCAACCGTTGAGCCCTGACAACGTTCAGCTTCCAGCACTACTCAAAACAACAACCACAAAAAACATCCAAAACAAGGTCAAACTTCAGACTTTTTTTTTTTTTTACTGTGAAATCATTTTGAAAATCAATTAAAATAACATCAATCACATTTTTGCAAAGATATGCCTGCTAAACCAACCATTTAACATTTCATTTTTGTCTACATTTTTTTTTCACATTTTTCAAAATCAACATTGCTGTTGCTGCAACTTCCAAATTGCTCAAACTGCGCTCCAGAGAGAGACAATTCAACAGGCAGATGAGTGGTAGGTGGCGCTGCAATTCTGAGCTTGATGGGAGAACCAATCAGAAGCATCAGAATAGTTTCAAACTTTGGTCTGAAAGCCACGCAAAGCAACAAATGATAAAAATTATTCAACGTCAAGCCCAGCCGGCTTTGTAAAAAAAAGAAAAAGTAATGTAACTCATGACAATTATCTTTATTTTGTGATTAAATGATGTAACAGCGTTACATGTAACTCACTACTCCCCAACACTGATGACACTGGCCCATAACTGTCTTCTGAGGTCATTGGCAGTTAAAAACGGTGAGTTTTCCTCGACACTGAGAGGCACATCCAACACACCACAGCTTTTCCTGGCAAACTGTCATTTTTCAAAGAACAGTGGCGACGGATGAAGGATTTGCTGTTTTGGATCGTGACAATGACCCGGCAGGAGGGATTTACGGAGCTGATCGCACAGTGACATCAGCTTTGAAATATGCGTTCGTGTGTGTGTGTGTGTGTGTGTGTGTCTCACTTTGTGAGAAAAAGTTGAATCAGAGGAGTGGATGGCAGAAAAGAGCTCTCACTCTGTTGATTTTTTTGTTTTTGAGGTCCACATTTTAGAATAGAAGAGAAGAAATTCTGATTAAAATCTCCCACTTTGTCTTTTTTTTCTAAGCACAGCTTTCAGTGGTTGTGAAATTTGTTACAACTTAGAAAGCTTTTTAGCAATGGATTCCTCAAAGCAACTGGTAGATTAGATTTATTTTGCCCACTAAACTACTTACAGGCCTAATGTGAGACACAATATCAATAACATTGCCATAAACGGCATCTTTGTTAGATAAAGTCCTTAGAAATACACTATTTTATTTGTTAAATACTAAGGTTCCAAATTTACACAAAGACTAGTTCCCAAAAATGGATGTCAGGGTTTTGCTCTTTCACCATGACGGCATAACTCAAGTGTGACATCAGAAAACAGCCAGTAGCATCAGCCTTTATGACATAGGTGCCTGATTCTGGCCTGCAGTGTATTTGTATTTGGCCCGAAAGGCAATACAAATACACTGCTAGAGCTGGCCAGCGCTATTAAACGGCACACGTAATGCTAATACCACAAATCCCAGAATCCTTTGCTAAATCAGGACAGGACGTTCATTGAAGCATAGTATTATGACTCAATTTGCTTATTGTTGTCATTTTATTTTTTTAATTGATTATTAGCCTGTAGAAAAAGGTTTCTGATGAAATTTAAATTAGAAGGCTGCAAATTATATTTTAATCATATTTTTTTTTTAAATTGGAAATTCGATTTTGCATATGTGCAATATTTTATTTTAAATTTATTGTATAGCACTAAGCGTTGCTAGTTCCAAATTCAGGTTGAAGCAAAACGTGTTTGGGTCCATAAAAAAGGTTCACTGTCATATCCGGAGGAAGATTTTTTTTTTTTTTTTTTTTTTCAATAAATATCAATGTTGGTCCGCGACTCTGTCCCAAGTTTTAAATATTGTCCCCACTGAGCATTTGAGTTCGACACCCCTGATTTAAGATTTTAAACGAGTGGCGGAGAGGTTGTCGAATAAACGATCTTTGAAACGAATCAGACAGCGTGCTAAACCGTGACCAGAGAGGCGGGGGGGAGAGACAGAGAGAGAGAGAGAGAGAGAGAGAGAGAGAGAGAGAGAGAGAGAGAGAGAGAGAGAGAGGAAAAGGCGTTTCCACGCTTCCTCAGCCGGTGACAGAGCAGCAGACAGCGACGCACACGGACGTAGAGCAGCGGAGCCGCGACCATCCCAAAGCCCGGCGTTCCCGTCGCTTTTCTCGGCGATCACAGTCTGACGCTTCCACCATCCTCCCGCCCGTGTCCCCTTCACGGCCGCCTTTTTAAGCCTTTACCGTCACTGACAAACGGCAGAAGTGAGCAGTCGCAACAGGACGTGTTCGCATTAAAGAAAGAAGACAAAAAAAAAGAAAGAAAAAAAAAATCCTTTCAGCACCACCGTCTCATGTTTAAAGCCCCAAACTGAGCTGAGTTGTGTTGTGTGTGAGAGCCACCGGAGGTTGATCTTCCCCGCATCTCTCTGCTCGTCTCTCGCTGACTCATTGCTGCTGCTGCTGCTGCTGCTGCTGCGTTCGGGGTGAGTATTCCTCCAGAACCTTCCACATTTTTTATGTGTTGTCTTACGTAAGAGGTTTCCTGTTCTGTTCTGAGCATGGGCTCCTTTTTTTCTCAATATGACACCATAAAAATCATGTATTACCGGCGGTGGCTTCGTGAAATTGAGCCGGGGAGAGAGTGAGTGAGTGAGCGAGCCGCCGGCCGGCCTCTTCCATTCATGGATCTGGACCATCACTCCCCTCGGCTCGCATACCGCTACACCAAGCCCCGGCTGTGTGTGCCTGAGTCGCTCCTCCTCTACAGGCTGCCCGGAAAACACAGAGTAGTTTGCAAAAACAAAAAAAAAAAAAAAAAAAAAAAAAATAAAAAGATTTCCTCATAGTGCCACATCGATTATTTATTTTTAAATATAAGCTGTAAGAAATGGTCGGAGTTGTGTTGATTTGACACGCCTTGCCGCAAGCGTGAGAATTTCCCACCCTCGGGAGGAAAGCTAACACACCGCCGATTCGAATAATTGGATGAGGTTTGGTGTCGCCGTACATACATACTGACTTCCACACACCGCCCGGTGCCTCGTTGTCCGCACGGCTGCTTCGACTGACTGGCGGCTGGGGAGTCGTGACGGAGTTTTGCGCCTCCTTTATTATTAGTATTTTTTTTAATTTCTTGCGTCCGTTACTCGTCAGTGTTGGTGAAGCGGGGAGATGCAGTTCTTTTGTTTTGGACTTGATTATCTTCAAGTGCGGAGCTTGTCAGAGGAAAAGAGGTGGTAATAAACTTCCCACCGCCTAGACGACCACCTGTGACCATCCTGGAGAGAGAGACAGAGAGAGAGAGAGAGAGAGAGAGAGAGAGAGAGAGAGAGAGAGAGAGAGAGAGGGGGAAATGGGTGGGTCTTTTATGAATGAATGTGTCTCTGGCCTGGGTGGGGAAAGTGTGCTGGGCTGTTGTGGGGGCTACAAACAGGAAACTGCTCTTTACTGCCTCAAATCCCTCCGCATCCTCCAGCTGTGGCGACCCTGCAATGTCACAATAATGCAACACACACGCCTCTGTCATACACTTTAGGAACTCTCTTTTTTTTAAATAAGCAGTTCCAAAAATACTGATGTAGATCTGAAATGGTACAAAATCTTTACTGTCAATGAGTAATAATATAATAATATAATGAGTAAAGTTCCACTGTTAACCTGGTTACAATCAGATTCCAAGCATGACATAAGTCCATCCATCCATCCAGCCGTCCATCTGTCCGTAATCCTCCGTTATCAATCATCCATTCCATCCATCCATCCATCCATCCATCCGTCCATCCATCCATCCATCCATCCATTCAGCCGTCCATCCGTTCATCCATCCATCCATCCATCCATCCATCCATCCATTCAGCCGTCCATCCATCCATCCATCCATCCATCCATCCATCCATCCATCCATTCAGCCATCCATCCATCCATCCATCCATCCATCCGTCCATCCATCCTCTCTGCGTATTCTTGACGTGGTTTCCAGCTCCCGCTGCTGGGTGACCCTGAGGCCACCAGGATTATATAACCCCTCTAGCGAGTCCCGGGCCTTCTCTTGTACTCTTGGTTCCATTCCCATCCTCATGCCCGAACCACCGCAACCTTGTCCTTTCAGTTACTACCCAACACCTTAACCCCACTTCACTCCACTTACGTAAGAGCCGTGAACATGGACGGATCAGTAAATCAAGAGCTGTATTTTTGCGGCTCCCTCTTTTTCCTTGATGGTCTTTATGGTCCAGTAACATCCCCTGCATAATTGGCCCATAGTGCCTGTCCATGGCCCGCTCCACTTTCTTGTCTTCTTCTCCATTAACATTAACACAAGATAAAACAACCTTTAAATCATCTCACCGAAGAAACAATGACATGGCAATTTTCTTTGCCTGATAATGGAAACAATTGAACAATTGTAGCTTTTTCCTCTCTCTCTCTCTCTCTTTCTCTGTCATTCATTCATCCCAGTCTTTTTTCATTCATGCTCTGCATGTGCAACATGACTGTTGGTCTTCATTCTGAGCCCGTGTGACACACATAACGTGGACAGGAAGTCAACCACTGCACGGTGTGAAACACTTGTATTACATGGCAGCTGTCAGTGCATTTCCTGTGAGGCTGCATTCCAGTCATGTGATCCCACCACAGGACCGCTAATACGACCTCATTTCCAAAGTTCTCCTCAAAACAGTTCAAACTCGGGAAACTGTGGTCGGGCTGAGAGCTTTTAACCAAACCATTGCAAGAGTAAATTTGCCCTTTTTTTTCTTTGCAAGTTTATGAACACGTGTGTGCAATATGGAAGATGTTTCAGCGTCTACTTGAGAGATAGAGTCTGGTTTAAAGTTTTAGGACTGTGATGTACAGTATAACACGTTCCTGATTTACTACTCCAAAGTTTTCTGAACAAAGCCTCACGTGAGCTGGGCTCTTCCCATAAATATCGATTTTATCTGCTCAGAGAAGGAAAAAAGAACTGGACAGAACTGTGCTTCCTCTTCGTGCATATCATTGAGTTTAGTCACTCCAACACACACATACACACACACATACACACTCATACACACACTCTCTCTCTCTCTCTGACATCACGAGGGGAATGTCTGTGGTTGAAACTTCGCTTTCGGGAAGATTCGTGGTCAAGCTGGCGGAACTTTCAAGCGGGCAGATGTGATTTTTTTTCTTTCTTTGGTGACTTTCTTTGGAGCGTGATGGTCGTGTGCGACACGTTTCAGACAAGGATCAATGGCACCATAACCATTAAATCAGCCCAGATCTGGTACAGAGGATTGTCACTTACTCAGGGCAATACCGCAAAAGTCACACGGTTTCTCTAAAAACGTCCTTGACGTCTGCGACCAAAAGAGAAATGAGATCTTTGTCGAGACGCCAGTGGACTCTCCCCACCACCACTTCCTCTCTCGTCTCTGTTGGTTTCTCTTGGTATGAAGCATCACAGGCCAGGATGGCACACACCAGTATGCTGTTCAAACCACACTGACCTCATCTTGTTAAAAAAATATATGGCTGTGCAACATGGGCAGAAGAAGAACTTTTTTTTTTTTTTTATAAATTCCGCAGAAGTTTTAAGATTTGGAAATGAAGGAGACCTTTATTTTGAACAGAAGTGGCAGGAGCAGCCAATATATTGCAGATACAGGTTATTTGACATTCCCTTGAGATCTTTTCTGACATTTAAACCTATCTATCTATCTATCTATCTATCTATCTATCTATCTATCTATCTATCTACTTGTGTGTTTTGGACAACAATATTGCAAAACAGAGTTGTGGCCTCTTTCCAAAGGAACCTGCATTATTCATGATTTTTTTTTGGAAGTGAAACCATATCCTGTAAATTTTAGCCTCCTTCTGCTAGTAAATTCAAGTGAGTATAACATCCAGCACCTTCAAAGTAAATGGGAAATATGTTATTTTTGACAGTTTTGTGCCAAAGTTAACATAAATGATGCATAAGCTCATGCTATTTAGTCTCGTGGTTGTTAAAAGTGGCAAAATAACTGAGCAAAATGCAGTACATGGAAATAATCTGTTATCCAGCTGATCTGCAAAGAACACATCCATGTTGGAGACGCTGTGGTCTGAGGGTCGAGACTGAAATATGAAAACAAAGTGTTTTTTTTCAGCTGCGAGTACCGGCCCACACATGCTGTTTCACTTTCAGACCTTCTCTGTCGCCTGGCTCTGCTCCATGTTTACCATTGGTCCTGCAGGACTTCAGGAAGCCGTAGGTTGCACTGGGTCACTGCCTGCACATCCCGACGCCACCTCCTGTTCCCAGATTTTTGAAGGAGTCCATTTGCAAATGCAGTGGACAGAGACGCATGGGAATTAGACATGCAAAACATTCTTTCAGGTAGAACGTGTGCAGAAATGTGTGGGGTAATCCTGCAGCTCAGAATGACTGGTTTTGAGTAACTGTGGACAGTGAGATTGTAAAGCTGATGGTTTTAGATCCAAGTTGGTCCAACCAGCTCAGTGGTCTAGTGGTAGACTGTCCGCCCTGAGACTGCTAGGTTGTGGGTTCGATCCCCGGCCGAGTCAAACCAAAGACTGTCATAATGGTAGCCATTGCCTCCCTGCTTGGCACTCAGTATTCGGGGTCGGAATTGGGGGGTTAGATCACCCAATGATTCCCGGGTGCGGCACTGCTGCTGCCCACTGCTCCCTCAGGGGACGATGGGTCAAATGCAGAGGACAAATTTCGCATCCTTTGGGAGTGTGACAGTCACTGGGACTTTGACCTGGATGAGTCTTGATCTCTTTGCATTGTGAGGTTAGCAAGTGCCTGTTCTGTTGCGGCTGCAGAATTAAATGCCATGGAGTGAATGGACAAAGCAGTTTGTGTCGAAGAGCAGGAGAATCTGCACCGTGTGCACGTCAGTTGATTTCAACAGTTGGTTCAAATAAACGAGACGACAGCGCGGAGGCACACAACAAGCATTCAGCCTCGCTGTTCACAAATACTTGTGATCAAATTTACCTTTGGATGGGCAAGTATAATAAACTCACACTCACAATAGGACTTATTACTGAGAACATTGCGCGCGCAGGCAAAGTGGGCCGTGGCATCACAATGTTCTCAAGCGCTCCACTCCAGTTGCCAGTTTGGGAAGGTTGTGTCATCACAAGGTTTCACACCGTGACCTCTTCTCACATGCTTGCTGCTGCAGGAGTGCTGCGTGCCAGTGCGTGGTAGAAAAACAAAAGGCCAAACTGTAACGAAAATGTTGCTTTTGACGCGAGAACTTGCGCTGTGTGAATGTGGCCTTGCAGTGTTTAGTTTGTTTCAACCTTGTTTTCCGGGAGTGAGACTGCTGCTGCGGGGCAAAGCCACTGCAGCATTCCTGTTGACTAGTGCAGGGTGTTGGTTGTTATGTGGATTGTATGTTAAATTACAGTGTTGTAGTACTGGAGATTGGTCTTGGTCTCCAGACCACTTTTTAAGGGTCTCGTCTGGGACTCTGAGGCATTTTTACTGGGTCTGGTCTCGGTCCAAGACTGGACGGACTGGGGATTTTTGATCCAGACCAGTGGAGACTCAGCCAACACTGTAATAACACGATAATAACAGAAAAGAATCCAACTGCTGTCATTTTACGCCCTGTTGGTGACACCCAGAATGACACCCTGCCCCCTTATTCCTTGTTCATTTATTTTTTTAATTCTATGAAGCAAAGTTGTTTTGTTTTGAAAATGGTTCAAAATAGCTGGCAAAGCAGCAAAGTCTTCAAGAAAATGATTAAAAGATACCTTGCTGAAAAGAGATGTTGTTGGATTTAGAAGCAAACTTTAATTTAAAAAAAGATCCAGGTCATTTTTTTTTGTTTTGTTGTCTTGGTCTCCAACCCCAGATGTCTGGTCTCGATCTCGATACTCTCCAGTGTTGATAATGTCTTGGTCTCGGTTGGTACCGTCTTGACAACAAGACTTATAAAATATAATCCACCAAATTAAACAGAGAGAATGTAGTGTGGCAGTGAAGCCATGATCGGGTGACCGTCCTAAATATACCCAAAGATTTAAACAGGAAACTGAAGCTTCTTTCAGACTTCAGTCACAGGACTCACAGGAAGTAAAACTGTGAATGGGACAAAGTTAGACCGGGCCAAGAGTGAAATGATCACCCGGAGTCAGTCGCCATCTCCGTCCCCCTGATTTCAAAAAGTATCCAGGACCGACACTGTCTTGTAGTTCCAGCGCTGGATGCTCTGCTCATGGACAAACAGGAAGTTGTGTCTTAAAGGGGAAGCCTGCACTTCCACCTACATTAACCCTTGGAAACTGACTCTCTGACCCTGATTTCTGTTCACTTGAGGATTCTGTTTTTGTGTGCTTGTTACTTAACACTGCAAACTCAATGACAAAATATTGATTTGCAAGAGATAGTTTTTTTTTGTTAGTTTTGTTCTTGTTAATTTTTTAGATGTATTTTTAAATTATCAGCTAGTGAGAGTTTGATTGAACCTTTGAGGAGCGGGGTGTGTGTGTGCTTGTATGCATGTGTGTGTGTGTGTGTGTGTGTGTGTCACAGGCCATGATTATTACCAATTTCTTCATTGCCGCAGACGTTGCTCTATCCGTCTCTGACAGCAGCTTGGTGGAGAGCAGCAGGGTGCACGGACGGCCGCTCACTGCACAACCAGCAACGCCTACACAAGCAGCAGCTACAAGCAGAGTTTGTTTTTGAAGCTGCTCCGTCTTGTGATTTATCCACCAACACGTCCAAATGCGAGACACATTTGTCCCCAAATCCTCAATTTTTTTTGGGGGGGGAGCCAAGAATGCTGTGTTTTTTTTTGTTGGGGGGGATCTGAAATTGTGCACCACGCGCCTGGTTTTGGGCTTAGCTGCAGTGATTATCTGATTGTTTGATGGAGGTGGGAGGGACCAGCGGAGGAGCTGCACAGCTGTGGAAGTGTTTCATAAGCCCAGTCTGTCTGGCTGCCCGTGTTCGACGGTGCTGAGAAACCATCGCCACACACACACACACACACACACACACACACACACACACACACACACACACACACACACACACTAAGCCTGGCCGAGAGAGCGGCGCGGCACGGCGGCCGTGCAGATGTGCACACATGCCCGTTAGGTGTTTTTTTTTTTCCCTTCTGCATTTATAATCTGATTTTCCAGTGAAATGCCTCAGTGGTTCCAGTTGGATTTGATGCGAGCGATTGAAGCACAAACACACAAAGTAGGCCGACGCCTGCGTCCGCGTTTCCAGTGGCTCCATCGCGTCCAGCCGCTTGCGCTACGTGCGAGCCTATTGGCACGCAACCACCGGGGTCCGCTGCATTATTTGACCAGATTTATTACCAAGAGAGGGAAATCTTGGGAAATCAGCTGATCAGTGACGCCACCCTGTGTGCCTCTGAGGGCAGATGTGTCAACGCATTTCACATGAATACACATGTGTACACACAGTTGTCATGCTTCCATACGCCACAGTGCTTGAAGTACCTCCTCCAGTAGCTACTCCAGTACGTCCACCAGCAGATGTAAGTATCACATTTGGAATTTCTAATGGCAGAGTTTAGCATTGAGCTCTGTTTTCCGTTCGTATACTTGACTCTAATCATCTGCTTGATGGAAGAATCTAAAACATTTTAACTACTAATGTACAGTTGGAATACATTGCTTATAATAAATAATAAGGATTTTAGTCCTTAAAATGATGTCTGAACTAGGAAACTTGAAGCAGTAGACGCTTGTGTTGTATTGTTCTTCTGTCCTGTGAGAGCTTTCAACTGTGCGCGAGCAGAACATGATGAAGGTTTTTTGGCTGAAGTGGTCTCAGTTTCAAGACAGATGGGACCGCCAAGTCTTTCAGACTCATTGATGTCACCGCAGGAGCAGAATGAAGGCATCTCGTGCTTTTCTGTGGTTGTCCTTGTCCGTTCTGCACATGCCCACTATGTGCTTCTCTGGTTTGGGCAGTAGGAGGAATGTTTATATGTGTTACCAGAGCCTCCACTCGGATAGTTAAGAATGGGTGAATTAACAACATCTTCCCGTGTTAATCTCGTTTTAAATTCTTCTTTCTTTTCCTGACAACTCAGTGAGTCTTCTCACATGTTAACTATTGAGAAAAAAAAATGTCTTTGACCACTTTTACTGTCCCGTAATGGGGTGTCAATTACTTCTCTGATGCACATGTTCAAGACTGTATGTGTGTGTGTGTGCGTGAACTTCCACTGGATGCCTGTGCAGTTAAAAAGCACCGGGAGGTCACAGAGATGAATAATTTACATGCTACATGTGCCTGCATGCATGTACACTGTGCCTGCTTCTGCTTCTGCTGACGACATGTGATACTAGTGTCCTGTCTGTGTTGTGTTTTATGTAACTCTCTGAGGAGACGTGGGCCCACTTGAGATGCTGGGCTGTTCTTCTGCAGACTATTGCGTTAAAAGCTGACAACTAGCTGCACCTGCTTGTTCTGAATGTGAAAATTCAGAGTGGCTGCTTCAGAGTGTTTGACTTGTTTGAGCCTTAAGATTTTGGGTTCTTTCCCATTTGTTGAAATCCAGGTTATAGTGCTCCAGAAAATTAATAAGTGAGCCTTTGTTTGGACAGACAGCAAGGAGGTACCATGCTTGAACTGTGTGGTAATACAGCATATTATTGCAAATGTTATTTTGCTTCTCTTTAGTTTTGTTTGTTCTGCAAGTGCATCGTGAAGAAGAAGAATTCCCTGATGGACCAACGGGACGCACGTTCAAAGTCTTGGACCACCGTTGCGATGCTTGAATAATGAAACAATGACAATGAATCATTAATGAGCCAGTCAGCTGGTCAGTTTGTCTGTCTGTCTAGCTGCATTTCCATT